>PVIC010004676.1:0-61323 GCA_004025085.1 Thryonomys swinderianus
AAAAAGCAGTGAGGACGTTCTCCTTGAGCTGTGGAGGAAATCGTGTCTTCAGATTTGTTTCAGTCGGGCTCATTTTTAGTTGATGAAAACACAAGACAAGTGTGAGTGCTCTTGCATCTGAGCTCTTCTGTTTGTTTCCCTGTAATATTGTTCATTGGGTTGCCCCCACCCCCACCCCACCCCCGTACCAGGGATAGAACTATGCCTTTGTACATCCAAGGTTGGCGTGGTACCACGTAAGCTAAATCCCTGGCCCTTCCCTGCAATATTGTCAAGAACTGAAGTTTTCTTTCCTTTCTTTTTGCTCTAACTGGCACCAGAGCTGCAGGTCACACTAGAACTGAGCTACATCTGGGACCATTTTTAAAATATTAATTAATTAATTAATTTATTTATTTATTTATTTAGAGACAGGGTCTCGCTTTGTAGTTCAGGCTGGCCCTGAGCTCACTATGTAGCCCAGGCAAGCCTCGAACTCAGCAATCCTCCTGTCTCTGCCTCCCGAGTGCTGGGATGACAGGCGTGAGCCACCATGCCCAGCCCTGAAGTTGTCTTTATAATCCCATGAACCTGCCGGGTACTTAGCTCATAAGAGCTGCATATTACAAAGCAGAAAGATCCTTGTTTTTGGAAGCCATATAATCCTAGATCAAGTGGTAATACCTACAGATTGTGTGCATTTAAGTCAATGATTTTACTTTTTTCAGTGTTCTTTTCTTTTAAATACCAAAAATGGGTAATGACCTTCAGAAATTTGTAGAAGAATTAGTAATAAGATGTATAAAAGGTATTCACATGTGACTGCTATTGAGAAGGTGTCCAGCAGTTGGCACGTATGTTTTTTTTTTTTTTTTTGTGGTACTGGGGATTGAACTTGAACTCGAGTCCTTGTGCTTCCAAGACAGGTGCAGTACCACTTGAGCTAAATTCCCAGCCCCCATGTATGAATTTCTAATACGTAAAAATAAATATCCTATTTATCTATGTCTATGCATGTAGCTATCAAAAATCACAAGATTTTGTTCAAAAATATGAATCTTTGGAAGCTTGTGTGAAAGGAGCTTAAGAATTAATGTCTTGCTTTTATCCAAGTTATAAACATCTATCATGTTCAAAGGACATGAGTGAGATTAGTATTAAGAATATTGTTTAGAATCCTAAAACAGAAGGGCCTGGGAATAAAATCCATAAGGAAGAAGGTTCTCAATATCAAGAAACAAGCTTCCTGAAAAATTAGGCTATTTTTTTTTTTGCTTTTTTGAGACAGGGTCTTGCGTTGTAGTTCAGGCTGGCCCTGAGCTCACTATGGTGCCCAGGCAAGCCACCGCGAACTCAGCAATCCTCCTGTCTCTGCCTCCCGAGTGCTGGGATGACAGGCGTGAGCCACCGCGTCCAAGTGCTGGGATTACAGGCGTGAGCCACCATGTCCGGCATTGTGGTATGCGGTGTTGATTGTTGGTGGGTGTGTCTCCACGCCCAGCATTATATGTGGCTACCAGGGATCAAACTCAGGTCCTTGTGCTTGCGAGGCAGGCGCCGGAACCACTGAGCTAACCCTCCGGCCCAAAACTAGGCTATTTTTGCTTCCTTTCATTTCCTCGCCTTTACATATATATATATGAAAAAGATTTGGCTATTCAGTTGACAGGCAAGAGGTGATCCTGTACTTTGGTCCGTTGCCTGGAGTCAAGCCCTACAAATCCCCAGGGTCAGGTTTGCTGACCAGCCAGATTTCTGCAGTTGAGATTGACCTCATTTGTATTCGTATCTGGACAAGCTTGTGACTGCACCTCTCAAGAAATGACAGCTCATTTTGTGACTGTTGAGGACGAGGCTTTGAAAACCCTGATGCCCAGCAAACAGACAGCTTTGCACAAGGCGGGGAGGGTTCATCCCATACAGGGGCCAGGAAACGGCTTCCTGCGAACTATGCTCCTGTTTGTTTTCAACCCTTATCGTCTCCTCCAGATCTGGAGACACAGGTAGAAACTGTACCTGCAGATTTAGGTGGGGTCAGTGAAACACCCACTACCCCCATCCTCATAGGAGGGTTACAGTGAGCCTAGCATTTCTGTAGACATTAACACAGTCAGACCTTGGCTTTGCGTGTACTTCTGTCATCTTTTTCGAAATGCCATGCCATACTTTCTCACTCTTTTCCACATTAGAACTTTTAGAATCATGGCCCAGATGAGAGATTAGAAAACAGAAGCTGAACTAGTTTTGGAGTGATTGTTTTTTGTTGGCTTGTTTGTTTTTCAATGTGGAAAAGGATTTTAATGTGAAAAAAAAATGTACTTTTTGCGTTTGTCCAGTGAACAAAAGGACTTCCTGTGTAACCCATCATTTTTCCAGGCTTTATCTTTCTTTAACATTTCCGCCATTTAAACTCTGACTATCACTATGGTCCCTTGGAAGATTCTGGTGTTTCGTGGCCATGCAGTTAGTTGCCTTACAACTGCACAGATCAGAGGACTGGCTATGACTTGTTATGTGGTATGTTGACTTTCAATTGATTTTAAGCACACTTTCAATGGTAATGAGAGTGCTAAGCTGGAAGATGGAACAAAACTAAAGATCTGATTCTCAGAAAGCCAGCAAACATTTAAAAAAATGACAGTATGCCATGATAGTGGAAGTCAAGGTGAAATCCAGCTTAGTAAATGGCAGAAATGATCTTTTCTTCCTAATTTTTTAGCTGTGCCTCTCTTATATTTTATTGTGTTGATATGAAAAATAATGAGGAAATCCAGTTTTTGCTATCCAGCTATGGATCAAATTAAATGTGACATAATTCACTGTTCCGATGTGTTGCTTCAAACTCAGAACCATTCTTTCAAGCAAAATTTAATATGAAAAAGTCAACTAAAACATAATAAGGAAAATGAAGATCGAGGAACTGAAAAATGAGAGTTTGTCCAAGCATGAGAGAAAGACAAAGAAAACAGTATAGGGGTGACTAACATCTGTGCATATGTATCCACATGTGAACATTAACTCTTTAGGCACAAATTATATTTCCACCTGTGTACATACAGAATATTCACTGTTTGGACATGAGTTGCACTTGTGTGAATGTATAGTAAATTCCCAGTCTATGAAAATGATCACAGGTGGGCAGAGACCTCACATCATGAGCATTTGTGGATGTGAACAAATAACGGAAGTAGGTCACGTGTTTTGCCAGATGTTGGCACAGTCGTACAGCTGCATGCTTGCTGTAAGGTGTGACAGTGTGCAGTAGGACAGTGCTCTATCAGAGCCCAGGATGTCCGAAAGTGAGGGGAGAAGCCCTGGTGGTGTTGGGAGGATGGCTTGAGAACACAGAGCAGTAGCCATGGAAACAACAGGGAAAATAATTGAGACACTGGACTGAGTTGAAAAAATGGTAGGAATCACTCATTCTCATTACAAGAATCCTTCAACCCCTGGCAGATTTCTAAGGAAAAGGACAAGATCACGGGCCATGTGGACTCTTCCACGCCAGGGAAGTCTCTTTGTCGGACCTGTGAATGAAACTGACTTGGGAATGTCCCTCAAGTGTGAAATTAGTTCCTAAGTCGGGCACTCGCTGTGTACACACATGAACTGGGAGAAAAACACATGAATAAGTGAGGCAGAACTGTAGCAAGCCAGGTAGACCTGGCCACATTGATATTGGCTGTCACCGCTGTTTTGCTTACATGGTGACCCTGGCACCTGCTTGAAAGCCTTTAAGACTTTCGAAAGAGCCTTTGGATCCAGCCACTGGTGCTCAGTTTCTCTCATGACCTTTGAACGTGTTACTATTTTACGAGAAAGTCCAGACACCCACCAGTTGGCCACAGTGCGCCTTTGTGGAATTTACACATAAACCACTTCATCCTGCCTGGGGATGCCAGGACCCACCTGTTCGCACATTCTGACCTCAAATCTCTCCTAAGGGCCACTTTGGGCCACTCTGCATCTTTCTGCCTCTTTTTTGAGTCTTAAAACATCTTCCATTTTTGTTGGCTGGTTCTTTCACTCAAGGCCTCAGTTTTTCTAAAACAGAATCATTTAGAGGTATTCACTTTTTTATGAAGAAAGCTATAATGTAAATTCATTTTCTTTATTTGTTCTACTAGATTTTGCTACTGCCATTCCCAATTAAACAGCAAATATATCTGAATTTATTTTATTAAACAGCACTGTTTTCTTAGTTAAAAGCTTGCTGCTTGAATTAATAAAATGTAGGGAACTTTAGGATCTTGACTATATTTAAACAACTCTGGAGAAGTCTAGCTTTTCAGCAAAATCTTCATAATGGTCTCCCGTTCAATAATTTCTAGTTCTGCAGAAATCTAATCTAATCTATTATGCAGTGGCTTAAAACTGTCTGCTGTTTCTCAGAGATGATGTGTTCTGGTGGTAATTTTCACACCAGCAAAACTGATTTATTTGTCCTCATAATCATCATTGTCTGCAGTTGAGACTCAGTTGAAGTGATCTCAGTTTGAGCTCTCTCTTTGGCTTGTCCACACTGGTCACTATTTTATTTCAGTAGTTTCATTTGAAAGTGTTAAACCAGCCACTTCATATAGACAGACTAAGTCTAATGTTGAGAATGATGATTACCTTTTATTGAGCACTTATTCCATTCAGGCCATTTACTGAGTAACAGCTTTGCATAAGTGGCCTCATTTAATCTTTACAACTGCGTTGTAAGGAAATTTTGCATTAGAGAAGTGAAATGACTTGCTAAATATTTGCTCATAGCTCACTAATAGCTTAGGAAGTGTTTGGACCTTCTAGTGTGTCTGACTGCATTTCATTCCTACTGGAATAAAACAGGTTTGTAACTGAATAAAGGAATAATACATTGGAATCCTAAACTTTCTTAAATTTTCAAGTCATTTTTAGTTGCAGTGCATGAATGATATCAGCTACTGGAAGCAGATTCAGAAAATGATGTCTTTTCTGTCATTTTTGTGAATATTTTATGTCTTGGCTATTCATCATAGGCTGTGGCATTTCAAGACATTTGCAGGGTTCGGAAGTTCTCCAAGGTTTTTGTTTTTTTTTTTTTTTTTTTTTTTTTGCTTTTTTTCTTTTTTTGAGACAGGGTCTTGATTTGTAGTTTTATAGTTCAGGCTGATCTTGAGCTCACTATGTAGCCCAGGCAACAAGTGCTGAGATTACAGGTGTGAGCCACCCTGCCTAGCCCTCTCCAAAGTTTTGAAGCTGCTTCTCAGTGAACTCTGGTGCGCTGATCCCTGCATTGTGGGACCTATGGGAGCCTCAGGTTGGAAGAAACCTTGACCAAAAAAGACCTGTCTTCCTGATATGGTTTTGGTCCTCAAACAGAGAGAAACTCAGTGACTACATAGCTACTGTTTCAGGGCTCTGGAATCCAAGATTCGATGCTTTCTCCTATTCACATTGAATGATAAGTTTAATCATAAACACCACACTGTGCAGCTGTGCATTAGGACTAAGATAGTTTTGTTAGGGTGATGCTATAGTTTGGAACTGAGAAGTCTCTCAGAAGTCTCAGGTATTCAGAAGTAGAAATTTAGGAAGGTGATTGGATTGAGGGAGTGATAGGAATTCATCCACTCATGAGTTCATAGCTAATTGTGCTGTTAGGCAGTCTGGTGTGGTTGGAAGAAGCAGGTCATGGAGAGTAATTCTTATCCCCAGGTCCTACCTTCCCTTTACCCTGAGGCAAGTAGTCTGTTTCCACCATGCCCTTCTACCTCACCATTTCCAATTTGGGGTCAACCGATCATGGACTGAATCCTCTGATAATTGTGAGCTGAAAAATACTGCTCCTTTCAGCTTCGAGTTTGGTATTTTGTCCCACCAATGAGAAAATGATTAGTATAGGTGGAAAGTATGAACAGCTTGTGCCTCTTTGAAGCACTCTTGACCCAATTGGTTAAAAGTACTTTTCTAGACTCAGAAATGGCCCTATTTTGGCTTTTTTCTCCCATAGGCCCTTGTTAGTCTTCCCAAGGACCATGGATCCGGAAGTTGTTAAAGACACAGCAGATTGCGAATTCATAAAGTAACCCTAGTAAGCAGATATTGTTATTCCCACTTGTTGATTGAAAACTATGACTCAGTGAATTTAAATAGCCTCTCGGTATCACATAAACACTAAGATATTTGGAAACTGAACACTGACTTCTCCAACTGTAGTGCTTAAAAGTCTTGGTCCAAACCCATTGGACTGAGTGAGCAGTGTCATGTTGGTCTAGCTGTGAGTGCCACACACAACTAGACAAATTTGTTCAGTTGTATGTCAGACATTCAGTTCAGTCTTTCCTTTTTTACTTTCCTCATTTTCTTTCCTTCTCTTCTCCTTGTTTCTGTCTTTTTTCTTCAGCTGAGTAACGAGTTCTTGCATTTATTTTACAGAGGAGGGAACTAGGTTATGAGAACATTAACCTTGGTTATCCAACAAAGAACTGTTAAATCCTACCCATAATTTTAATCCAAGATGCCTATAAAAAGAGACTTCATCGTTGTGGAAAAGTTGGGATGACATTATACCCTCAGTTTTCAGTAGGACACTACAGTGATGAACACAATGATAATTTCAATATCACCTATAATAAATGAATGTTACATAGGAGATTAGAGACCAGGTTCTCTTGGGCACATGTGCTATGGCTCCTTTACAGGGTGGCACTAGCTCTCTGAAACGGAAGCATAGAGAGGTGCTGTACAGAACTGGCCATTGAGAATTGATTTGGGTAATAAGGGAAAGAAAGAAGCAAAGATGGTATTTGAACACGTTAACGGAAACATTGTTCATGCTCTTGGTCAAAATGGAGGTAGTAGAAGAAAGCCAGAGAGATTTGAAGTTCAAGGTCAGTGTTCACGGGCTTGGAGAAGGCTGAGCTCCTGATTGAATTTTATAGTTGGGTTAAATGGGTAGACTCTGCAATCATGTATTGAGGAAAAGGTGCTTGGGAATCAAGCTAGGAGACTGTTCACAGAGAGGGGTTGGGAAGCAGTCCACTGTGATCAGAGAGGTGAAGCGAATACTCGAAGAGAAGCTGTTAAAGGGAGAGTTTAAGGAAGAGAGTTGGATGTGTTGATCCTTGCAAGGAAATCAGTTGAAGAAGACTAAAAAAAAAAAAAAAAGCACCACAGACACACACATTAGATTTTGTATTACAGAATCCTCTTGTGGACTCTTTAGCGAGTAGTTTCAGTCATATTTCAAGGTAGTGTAGGCCGGGTTGCACACCGCCCAAGAATAAGAGACAGAGACACTATACTTGGCCTGAAAGTAAAAGGCAGGAGTGGAGTGGAGGCTCAGTGAGCTCCCCGCATGGGGAAAGGCTCTGGAAGAGTGAAGACGTCATCATCCTCATCACGGGAGCAGAGCAGAGCTAGTCCCAGACTCTGACCTGCGCGCCCTGCTGCACGGAGCGTCTTAGCCACTCTCGGTGCTCAGTGGAGGTTTGCTTACTGACTCACTCACTCTTTATGAAGCCGCAGAGATAGTTATTGTTCTTATTTTGCATTTAAACAATACTGTTGAGTCATAGAGATTAAGAAGTACATGGAAGCCTTATCCTAGAGTAGTAGGCAGGCGGCTGGGCGGCGCTCGGATGGGAGCACATGCTTAACCACAGGATGGAGAACTTTGAACTACTACAGGCAAGACAGAGGCAAGGGAGGGAAGTGATGCTGCAGGAGCAGAAACTCAAGCGGCAAAGGGAGGAGTAGGAAGGGATGGGTGGGAGGCACAGTGCGGAATGTGGCTCTGAGCATGTAGCCAAGGGCCAGTCTGTACCCGTCAGGGACAGGCTGAACTCACCGTGGGCTCGGACCCTTGCTGAACCCATTTGTCTGCATTGCTCACGAGGCCTTCACAGCACATGCCCCTCATAAAGAGGTCTGGCACACAGCCAGACATCCGTGACTAACGTGGTGACTGACATCACCAGTCCCCTGGGGGAGCCACAGGCCTCTGGATAATGGAAGGCAGCAGGCTGCCCCACAGCAGCTGAATGGCAAGCTGCAGTGAATTAACGGCCTGGGGAGAAAAGCCCTAAAACTTTCCCATCCCAAAGAATGAGGTGCAATGTTGGACTCCCAAAACGGATTTCGACCTCTAGCGCTCTGCCTGCCATCTAGCCAAGCCTGGGTATTCCCTGAGCATCGGTTTTGTTACTGACAAATACAGCCAGGGAAAGCTAAAGATCTTGTAAGGTATCCGTGGGTTGTATCTAGGGAATATTTTGCAGATGGTAAATTTGACGCAGACCTTAGTTCTTCAGTAACTACTGTTGTTGTTGTTGGTAAAGCCACAGAGATGTGATCCTAAGAAAGGGGACTAAGAGAAAGACTCCCCTGTGGCTGGCGTGCCGCACTCAGAAAGGGGAGATTTTCCTTTGAAGTCCCTACAGCATGTTTCAAATGCCAAACTCCATAAATGGTCCTTCCGGAAGTCAGATAGACAAAGGGTTATCACCCAATAAAACAGTGCTTCTTAGTAAGGAGGAAGGACCCATTTCATACTTCTTACTTGCTATTTAAAAAAAAAATATCCAAACATACAAATACTGTTTGTCATTACTTATTTAAATAAAGGGCAATGAAGTGACTGTTTTAGATGTATTGTGGCAATAAATCTATCTGCATGTGTAATTGTACATACCCTCTACAAATGTATATTGAGTATGGATACATTTTGCAAAAAATACGAAGAGGCTTATTTTTTTTTTTCTCTCTCCGTAAAGGTAGCTTTTCAAATTAAGATAAATTTATTCCAGATTCTTATGATAACCATCTTGCTAAGAGAAAAAAAATTTGCTTAAGACAGTCCCTATGCTATGATTGGAACCCTCCTTGTGGAGGAATCCCCGTATGTGACTCCTTCCTCTACCCTCTGCTTTTGGTTTGGAAGGTGAGACGGGCACTTCTGATTTCATTAAAGCACCCTGTCGCTCGCTCGGAGGACAAATTGGAGAAATGAGGATTGATTGTGGTCTGTGCTCTCTCGGTCTTCGTCAAGGGGTTTGTTCAAAGCCAAACTTGCTCTGGAGTTTCCAGAGCAAGAGCGGCTTAATGGAACTCCAAGCTCAGTACAGGGAATTATGATTTGGCAAAAGTTCCACTTATTATAAGGAATGTGACAAAAAGAACATGATTTTGCTTTAGGAGATGCGCGTTTGCATCAGGGACTTTCGCCCCGTTAACTACATGGATCTGGAACTTACTAGAACATCACAAATCACTAGTGCAGCCTTTCATGCACATGCATTCTACGTGAAACCATCATTTCTTTTAGAAATGAAATTAGTACTACTTGAAAACTGCCCTGTGGAAGAATCGGCCATAACTCCAGATGAACGGTCGTCTCTGTTTATTCGGGGAGTGGGGATCCACAGATAATTTTCTTCCTTCTTCTCACCCCTGGGGAGGATGGAAAGTGCAGTCGAAGCTTATCTCCAATGCAGCCTTCTGTCCAGGTCTGTGAAATTTCCCCAATCAAATGGCCCCTCTCTTTGTTTTGTGCCTGGACATGATTTTCTCAATACATCTATTTATGGCACTTATGATCTTCTGCCTTCAATTATTCATCGATTCTTCATCTTTGCCTTCCTTGGCCCTAAGTACTGATGCGGACTTGGATTGATTTGTATCTGAATTCCCTTGAGATTCTCAGGAGTAGCTCTCCACTTAGTCTGAGCTCACTGAGTAATGATCGCAGTTGTTCTGCTGAAGTAAATGGCGGAGCAGAACAGGGAGAGGCTCTTTGTCTCTATGGGGAAGAGGAAAGATGATCTTATATGCATTGATTATAAAGAGAAAAAGATTTTTTTAAAGATCCTTGCATCATAGTATTTTCTAGAATAATGGAATTGACCGAATAACTGTTAACCACAAAACCATCATATAAAGAATGGCTCTGTCTTATTCACTGATGAGTGAAACTTTCTAATGAGGACAAGTTATGGACACATCAGTAATTTTGACTGAAAGTGATAGGTCCTCTTCAGTCTTTCCCTTCTGGGGTCATCCTAGGACCTGGGGCCCAGCATGGACAAAAGGTCAGAGATTAAACTTGTATATTCTGCTAAGTAGCAAAACACAACCTTTCTTTGTTATTTTGAAAAGGCCACTTGAGTTTTGTTAAAGTATATTCCTTTCTTGGCACTTCACATATATTCCATTCTTCATCTCTTTGATTATAAGGAATCTATTTGAGTGAATTGAAAAACTTCAAGAAACTCTCCTTCTGACATGAATTCTATCCTGCCTTACTACTTTTAAAAAATGTTTTATAGAATGTTTTTTTTCTCTTTTCTTTCAAGGGTGTGGTGGATTGAAAATTTGCCAAATGTTTTGAAATGGGAAAGGAGCTTAAATATCATCGAGTTTATCTCCTTTCATACCTAGGAGTGGCATAGTGTTTGGGGAAATTAAGTGACACATCTGTAAAATCATAATTTCCAAATCATTGCTCAAGTCTTTCTTATGTCTTATTTCCTGCTTTTTCCAGACATTTGTATGTTTCTATTCATTTTCTTTACTGGGTCAATTGTATTTACCTAACTGGATTGAATTTTTCCAGGACCCTTAAAACTTTTCAGGAATATGTCCTTGACTTTTTATCACCTAACCCTGCTCTTGAAGAGTATTCGAAGTCAGTCACGCTTTAAGGGTAAATGGTGGGCATGAGCAGCATTTATTGCTCCAAATTAGTGTGGGTGGAGAAATAGAGAAATCACTAGAAAACTCCACTGAGAAAGAAGAAGAAGAAAATCAGAAACAAGATAAATAAGCCTAGAGATTGTTTTTTAAACCGAGATTTTTTTTTTCGATGTTGTTGTTCTTATTGTGTTTGCAATTGGACTAATGGTAGAGGCAATAAAAGGATGCAGATAAACTAAATTGCTCTAAATGGCTGCTGTTCAGAGCAGCGCTAAAGAAATACTTTCAAAGAGGACCTAGAAAATGAGAGGAAAAAATAGTCTTTCCTGCTGTGTGTGTGCAAAGGACTAAAACGGAGGGGGCTGGAAAAGAAGGAAAATGGGAACACAAGGGTGACCACCCAGGTCTCGTCTGGCTGTTGCTCCTGTTCAGTGTGACTGTAACTCTCTAGCAGAATCATCACAGGACACACGAAGATGTCACTGAGCGTTCCTCGCCCTTTTGGGGGCCTAACTACAGTGAACTTGATAAATAATTCGTGTTGTCAGATGTGGCTGGGTGTGGAGGACTTCAGCTTAGCTTTTTCATCATTTCTGTTAATATTATCGCACACCTTTTTCTCCGATTCAGTTAAAAATCACCACCAGTCCCCACATACTCTCCTTAGCCAAACAAAAATGAAAAGAAGAAACCTGTATGTCAGCCCAGAATTTTTTGTCTCTTGGCTACATTTTCTTTTGCTAACTGCTGGTAGAGTCGGGGATCAGGGAGCCAAATTTCTGTAAACCGTGGGAGTTGTCTAAAATGGATGGTGCTCACCACTTCCGCTTGAACTTCTGCTTCAGCAGGTCACCAGTTTTCCCGGGTTGAAGGCTCACAGAACCATGACTGTACATTTGAAAATTTCTAGAGTATCCTTGCTCTGAATATGAGGGAGTTAATTTACCCAAATTAAGACATTGCAAAGACATTAAACGATAGATGGCACACAAAGCATATTTAATTGCACATTAGTTTGCTATTTTTTTTAAAGTACAACCAGGTTTTGGTCTGTATATGGAACTACTGATTAAATTACCATTTTTTTTCTAAAATGTATTAATTCTGATTATCAAATCTTCCTCAGGTTGGAATGTAAGATTTTCAAAATTCTGACCACTCTATCTCTTTCCAACATGATTTCCAAGTAGCTGTAACTGACTTGCCTTTAATGAGGTTTTGAAAACCATTCAACCAGTGAGTGGCATCCTTTGGCCCTCTGTTTTATTTCTTTGTGAAAGTTTTTGTTTATCTTATATGATTATTATTTTAAAAATATACACATGGCATCAGATGGTTTGGGACTTTCCATAAGCACAGGGGTCAAGAGTCGAGCTCATGTGGGAGCGATTGGAAGACTTCCTTGGCACTGCTGTCACCCAGGATGCCAATGTCAGCCTTGTGCGCTGAAGGGATGAAGGAGTCATGTTTCCTAGAGGAATATTGGTAGGAGCTTCTCGCTACACAGGTCTACCGTTTTCTTAAGAAAGTTACTCAGATATACAATGCCTCAGTTCCTCCATGACTAAAAAGGAAGTATAATAGTATATATCTCATGGGGTTGCCAAGAGAATTGAGTGACTTGGTCAGTGGGACTCATGGGAAGGTGCCTTCTTATGGCACTCCTCACAAGTAAGCTGTTGTTATTTTTATTCAGGCTTAGTAGTCTGTGGCTTTGTCTCAAACTGTGTTCAGTATTGCTTACCAAGGAGGTCATGTGCAATGTTCTCAGTACAGGAACTCTTACTTATGAACTCAATGCATTCCTGTGGGCTGGTTATAACACAGGTAGGTCAGCTGAAGGCTCAGGCACCTCTGCTCAGCCTTCAAAGTCTCCTACATACAAGCAGATCTCAGTGTCCTAGAGGGACACTGGCCCAGGATTTTTCAGTTAACCCCCACACAGGAAAGGATGTCATAATGCTTCTTCTAGAATCCTTTAAGGCTTAAATCTGTATCTGAGACCATCTGGAAGCACAAGTGGCTAGCATGCCGGTTGTAACTCAATTTAAACCTAAAATTCTGGTTGTAACCCAAGTTGTTCGTATGGCAGGCCAGTCATGACTTCAGAGGCCACCATGTGTATTTATGTATTATAGATGGACACATTGTAAGTCTATATTATTGTCTCCTTTTCCCAAGAACCAATTATTATCCTTTGGGGGCTGCCTTGCCCTCACTGAAAGTGTATGCTCTGCTATCCCTTCCTTCCAGGCGTGTTTCTCTCCAGAGACAAACACTTAGATCTGGAATTATTGATGCAGGGAGGACAGTAGAGGACTGAAGCACATCGTGATTTTGAGGGTCTGCAAAAGCAATTAGAGGCAGGCAGTACTACTTATCTTAATGACTACTTAGCAGCAGTTTTCATTTTTATTAATGGATTCTCATCGAGGATATTAAGCCTTTATTCACTAGCCTGAAAAATAGGGGTGGATGGATTCTTGGACCTTCTAAGGCTTAGGCCACAACACCTGGGCAAGGAAGGTGTTCAGGTTAAGAAAAAGAAATGCCTTTGGGAAGGCTGGAAGCTGAAATTAGGTTCAAAGAGGAAGTCAACACGCAAGATTAGGGACCACTTTGCAGACAAATTTGCCTTGAAGTCCAGCTGTGAGAGTGCACCAGCTCTTGTAAGGATGGGTTGCAGTATGCCTTTCTCAGGGTATGATATAGTTTATGGATTTTTTCCCTGCACTACGAAGTTAAGTGTATCTGGGTTAGTGTCAACTGTCATAAGAAAACATCACAGATTGAGTGACTTGGACAATAAGGATTAATGTTTTTGCAATCCTAGAATCTAATCCAAAGGAAAGGTGCGAACAGGATTGGTCTCTTCTGAGACTTTTCTGAAGACTGTAGATAGCTGACTTTTTTCCCATGTCTTCTTATATCGGACACAATAACTTCTTATACTGGATCTGAATCCATACTGATAAAATCATTTAAACTGTATTACCTCTTTTTTTTTTTTGCTTTTTGGAGACAGGGTCTTGCTTTGTAGTTCAGGCGGGCCCTGAGCTCACTATGGTACCCAGGCAAGCCGCCGCGAACTCGGCAATCCTCCCGTCTCTGCCTCCCGAGTGCTGGGATTACAGGCGTGAGCCACCACGCCCAGCATTATATGTGGTAACCGGGGATCGAACTCAGGTCCTTATGCTTGCGAGGCAGGCACCGGAACCACTGAGCTAACCCTCCGGCCCCTGTATTACCTCTTAAGAACTTCATCTCCAAATACCATCTTATTCTAAGGTTTAAGAGAATAGCATGTCAAGAAATGAATTTGGTGGACACATTTCGGCTCATAAGAGGATACTATGTGTCATATAGTGGTTATTTGATAAATGATTATTGGATACGTGAATGGATAGTAAATTTTTACTTAATTTCAGTAAATGTGGAGTCAGAAAGTCTAGCAATACTTGTGAGATATTTGGTAATGTTTCCTAAATTTAGATTTGGCTTCAGAGTTCTCAATTTCTAGTATGTCTGTATGAAAAGCAGCAGTGCAGGGAGCCCTGGGCCCAAGGATCTTTCCTTACTCTGGGGATTTCATCAGGAGCGCCATGGCCTTTCTACTGATGCCCAGGTGTATACTCCCTTGCCTGAATTTGAGCAAATCTAGATGTACCATAATCTCTGAAGGTCAGATGTCATGGGGACAACTACTCAGGTCCTAGGAAAGTATTTAAGGGGAGGAATTCTATTGTCTGTGTATTCATGGTCCAGCCTGGAAGTGGGAGTGTAGACTTTTTGGTGCTCATCCCCTCTGACCCAGCACATCCTGTTCCCTGATATGTAGAGATGTCTGAGGATTGACTATGGTCAATTCCAACTATTTCTCAGCTGACTTCCCTATTCTGAACTCCTGAGAAACGGTCAAGAAAATTGGAGAGCCAGGATGTTCTAAGAAACAACCAGGCACATAGCCACAGCCAAAGGTAATTAATGGTGGTGGTTGTATCACTGAGGAATTGCTTATTGAAACCTTATCACAAAATAAGTATGGCCTTTGTATCTTTGAGACTCTCAGAGACCCAGTAATGCTTATAGAGGGTTCTAGAAGCCTGTGAGGAGAACTCAGAACCAAAACAAGTGTGGTCTTCTGCACCCACTGAAAGGGGCACACCCTCCCTTGCAGTACCCTTCTGATACAGTGAAATAGCATGACTCTCACAAAAGATGCAGCCTGGGAAACCTTTATAAAATATGTCCAAGTCTGGTACAACTTTGAAACTCATCACCAGAGTCACCCAATGCTACTTTTTCAAGTTATCCATGGTTGTTTCCAAGGCTACACATAGACCTTCGGAACAAGATAAAAGACCGGTGCTTCTATTTGCCACATAGCATAATTTATAGTAGGGACCAATTTACTTGCTCATGAACAGTGGGTGATCTGTGCCTTTTCCAGTGCAGGGGACATTATGTTAAGCAGGGTGCCAGTCTTCGGTGCTCTAGATAGAAGGGAAAACACCCTTCTAATTACGTACGTGATCATCTTCACCCAGCATGGGTGCCTCACTTTGTCATCGAAGTTCTTGTTTACACAAAGCTGTACGTCTTTATTTATTATTTATGCTTCATCTAGTTCCCAAAGTAATTTGAGACAGTGGGGAAAAAAAAAGAAAAAGAAAAGGTGTATGGTGTTTGAGAGACTGAGACAGGGCACCAGAGGATTTTGACAGAAGTTTAAAGTCGCTTTTCCTCTCCAGACTCTTCTTCTCAGTGACATTTCCTGTTCTTCTTGATAATTACCCCTTCTCTGGAGGTGCTGCTTTGAGTTCCTAGCTGCAGAGATTCAAGGAGCGATCTTAATCTTCTCTCACTACCCAGTCCCTGCCGGGGCCTATTTACTTGCAGGCTTTCATTGCTCTGAGAAGGAAGTCGAATGACTTTCCAAAGCCATGCAAAGCTCTGCCCGTCTGAGGCCAGAGAGCTCTGGGCCTCTCTCTGCTGACTTCCTTCTTCTACTTCCAGCCATGTTGTTTTTACAGTTCCTGAAGATGGTTAGGTTCTTGCTACCCTTGTTCCTCTCTGGCTGTTGTTAATTAGCCCCGGAGTGCGCTGCTACTTATCTCTCTCCCCCAAGCACTAGCCGCTCTCACCCCAGGTCCTCTCCGTAACAACCCAACCATCTGGGTCCCAGTCTGTAACCTGCCTTTGACAGTGACCTTAGTGAAACCCATTCTTATCCATCTGTATCTACCCTTGATTAGAGCTTTATCTTCTCCATGGTATTTCCCACAATGCCGCTGTCCCAAGTGTCCAGTCTGTTTCTCCTTCCCGACTGTGAGGAATTCCTTTTCTTTGTCATCCTTTAAATCACATAGTAGACACTCCCGAAATGGAGAAAGGAAGAAGAAAAATTACTAGCTTTAAGAGGAGTTGTGATATACTTTACTTGATTTGGAATGGTGGCCAGAGACCTTTGCATTTCTAGACAGGGGGTTGTTCTAGGCTAAATTAACTGGTTAATAAACACAGGTCTGTATAAATATTAGGGAACCAGCGGGGGGGGGGGGCGCTTTTGGAGAAATGGAGATGCATGGGGAAAGGGAAACATCTGAAGTCATTGTCTACTTAGAGGTCTGCGCCCTGCCCCACGGCTGTTCGCAGAGGCAGACTCAGAACTGAATTTAACACTGTGCCTGTCCAACCTCACAGGCCGCTTCCCAGGGCCCAAGCCTGTGTCTCAGGTCCTCGTGAGAGTTTAGCTAGCAGAGGGCCTAGGAATCCTGCCTCCTCTGCATGTGAGGCTGTCGACATCTCTGTTTTAGCAGACCTTATGCTGCTGTCTTATATTTCCATTTTTATTGAGCAGTGAAGTTCTCAACTCTATTCTCTCCAAATGTAAGGGGTTGAAAAAGGATGAAAAGTCAAAGCTGTCTTCTCTCATGTAATTTTTTTTTGGCATGTGTGTGTGTGTGTGTGTGTGTGTGTGTGTGTGTGTGTGACTGTAGCCACCGTTCAGAGTGTCATTCTCACTCTGGTGACTGTGAAAGGCACGCGGGACCAGGGTAACAGGTATTAAGTCAGAATGGTTTGCTTTCTTTCCAAAAAAACAAAAAAGGAACAGCTATTGCATTTTTCTTCTTCTTCTTTTGGTCAGTATTTCTCTTCCGTGAAGAATTCAGTAACTGAAATTGATTGGCCGCATACTGTCAGAGTATGCGAGTCTTGTATTTAGGGTACAGCCTGAGCACTGAGGTGCCCACCGGTGGAAGTGTCCCCCGCTTGAGTATAAACTGTAAAAGGTTCTGCTTCTGCATTTAAATCCCCCCCCCCCCGTGTTTCAGGAACACACCTCCCGATGTATTTGAATGTGAAAGGTCGTCACTGTAGTTATTTGACGGGTGCGGGGGGTTAAAAAAATCCGCGTGGTGTTTCTTACACCTTCCTTTGAGTTGTTCCTTCTGTGCAGTGTGCAGCTATACTGAATATAAAACCGATGCAGCTCATCTGGGGTTTTATTTTAAGCTTTGGAAATGATTTGATCTTAACCCGTATCTTGTGTTCCGGGGAGGGCTGGACGGGTTGTCCTTGAAAGAATGAGAGGGTCAAGGATAAGAAATAATCATCTTCCTTCTGTGTGTCTGTCCTCTCATCTCCCACATCCAGGAATAGGCAGTCCCCTGAACACAGCCTGACACCTCAGCGAGACAGGTGCGCTGGAGAGGAGAGAGCGTACTGTAAAAGCTTATTTACTCAGGGAGCAAATTTGGTACCATTTACATTCAGAGCCATCCCTCTGATACCAAAATAAGCTCAAGCAATGACTTTTTCATTTTTTTTCAACTCAAAACCAGATAATTCACCTGGAAAGATACACTCTGTAATTTTGTTTCATGGGTCTAGCCAATATTGCAGACTGAAATCTGCATTTTCCTTGTGAAGGAGATGTAAGATTTGCTGTAACGCTATGTATATTACATATGCGTTGCGGTGTTTTGGTGGGAAAGTAGGCCATGTTTATATTTTTGGATTCAGCTTATTTTTTTTTTCATAAGTTTTTTTATAGCTCTCAAAGATACTGGCCTATTTTAGAGTGATTTTAACAGTGTGGAATGGTACAATGATATGCAATTAAAGCTTAGTTAAACTATCACAGTCAATGTATGTGGATATTTGGAGGTTATTGGTACTATGTGAGCATATATACAATATACCTTGTGTGGTAGAGCATAAAACCCTGATTTTTAGCTCACAACACTTGCAGAATTGAAGCGTTTGGTATTGGCACTCCTCGTAGCAAAGCTGGTTTGTGATAGTGCTTCATAAGGACCATTTCTAGACTACTGTAGGAAAGTAAAAGCATAGGCCTCTATTTTATAAAGGCACCATATTCCTATGGAACTGCAGATATTTTCTAATTGCAGGCTTTGTGACTTTAGTAAGTCTGTCTAATTTCTTTATGTTCAGGGACTATACCTATCTATCCATCCAACCATCCATCCATCTATCTATCTGTCTCCCTGCCTGCCAGCCTGCCTGCCTATCTCGGGCTCAGTCTATATAGGTTAAAGGAGCTTAAAAATCCTTGAAAGCTGCTCCAAAATAGCATTCCAGTGACTTCTTATGGGGCCTCAGGTTGAAGGTGTGGAAGCATCTTTACAGACTGCCTCTTCACACAAAGTAATCATCTGAAGGTCGTCCTTTGATTCATTCCTTTATTCTACAAATGGCTTTTGAATGCATGCCAAGTGCTGTTGTAGGCTCTGGGGAAATAGCCAGGAGGAACAAAAGCTGACAGGCCTCTGCCTGTGTGGAGCTTTGCAGACATGGAACTGGTTAAGGAGTAAGGCTTTCAGGCCCAGGCTGCCTTACACTGATGGAACTAGGAACTGTCCGTGTGTTTCCAGACTTCCCAGAGGAAAAGAGGAATCTGTGTATCACCAAGAGAAAGGACTAGTGGCAGTGGGTGAAAGATGAAAGTAAACTGAGTGGCCTCAAGAGAAGCAGCTGAGCCCAGTCAGGAAAAAAATCCTTCCTTGTGCCAGAGGGTATGTGGCTTTTTAAAGCTAATAGAGATGATGAATGCTACAACTATGTTTTCCAGACACTGGTTAGTATTCTACTATAATTCTACAAAAACTTTGAGAGCTTAATACTATTAACTTTCCTCTTTTTCATGCAACTTGTGGGGTACACAGAGGGCAGTTGTGTTTCAGGAGCACCTCTCAGAAATAGAAATGCCGTTTGGATTCTCTGTCCTCAGAATCCATCTGTGTGTTGCTCAACACATCTTACCAGTCTCTCTAAAATCAGTTTACTTTGGGTGTCCTGGGTACTGTTAGTCACTTTCCAATTTACCCAAATCTTCCCAGTTCTGTAAACACAGCTAATAGTAACCTTGTTGAGATCAAGACAGTGAGGTTAGAGAGGTAGAGCTAGTGCCATTGCTCTGCTACTAGAGAAAGGGCAAGCTGAGAGCAATACTAAATTCGGGTGGCTTCCAGAATGTTCTCTCTTTCTGTAACACTGAGCTAGGTCCCACGTGACTGGGAGTGCTGAAGAGGGAAAGGCCAGTTGCCTGGATACCCAGAGAGCAGCTCCTGATAAGGAGTGGCTATGTAGACAAAGTGCCTGATCATCAGACCCATCGGGAAAATGGATGACATAGACACGCCCCCTTTAGCAGAACTATGTACCAAAATCTGCAGAGGTGAGACCCAGAACTATTTATTTCACATCCCCATCTCCTCATGTTTTTAATGATCCTCAGGAACAGGGGACTATTGAATCAAATGATGGTGAAGAATCCTTCCCAAAATAAGAATCTAAGTAGTAATTGGTTATTTTCTACAAAACATGAGATACCTGATATTCATTGAAGCAAATTATTATTGAGAATGAATTGAGTGCGAATTGAGGTAGGGCCCTTCAAAGTGGGTTGATGAGTGTACACCTATGTGCTACGAGAGGCCAACCTGTTATGGGCCATACCCCTTTGAAATTCTCTTAGTACTGTCTCAATTTATTGTTCTCTCTTCCAAATTCTACTTTACTAATGTTCGCTTAGAACTGGGAACCAACTCCTCAGTCAGTGGCTACCAAGGATTGCTCTCTAGGCATGAAGACAACTAGTGGCTCTACTTTCTGAGTAAATCTACGTGTGGTTTGTGAGTGACAGAAAGACCCTACAGCCTCACAATCCCAGATCTAAAGGTACGCAAGACTCCCTGTGGGCATTTCTAGAGGACAGAGAGACAACTACGCTTTGGGTAAGGAGTCCTTGGTGTTTACCCATTTAAGTTTATAGCGCTGTTTGTTTCCTCTAAACTTATCTCTATTTGAACCAGCTTTAAACCATGTGAGAACACTTCTTCCAATGTGCTACAGTATTTTGTGCTTTGTTAGCACAGCTTTTTTTTTTTTTTTTTGGTTTGATATTCATGTTTTTGATTCTAGACTGACTGGAGCCAGGAAATTGTCAACAGTTTAAATAAAGTATTTCCTTTCTTTCCATCTCTCCTTCACTCCTTTTCCCCAGCTTTCCTTCTTGCCCTTTCTTTGCCTTGGTGAAGAAAAATATTTCTCTACTGAGAAACTCCAACAGGCTTGGTCCAGTTGAATGAGATAAGAAAAAAATCATTTCAGATTGGTGGGTTGTTGTTCTGTTTCCCCAAATTCCTTTCCTAATCCCCACATCTTGTTCAGCAAAACATAAAGCTCTCTGATTGTCATATGAGGAGTATTTATAACTTGTCCTCCGGAATGTGGAAATGTGCAGAAGAACTATAAATTGTTTTCCCGTTCCCAGGTTATAACAGACATTCACAGTGCAGGGGGGTGTATGGGCCCTGCACCTGTGGGTCTCTGAGTTTGAGCGCGAATTGCTGAACCCCAGAAACTGCGAGTTGGACAGGATCCTGGAAAACTCTTCTAGGCAACTCCTAGAAAGGAATTAGCTTTCCGTTTGCTAGCTCGCAGTCTGGCTTTCTCATCTGCAGCGCTTCGTGCACCGCACTGCTCTGTCACAGTCCCAGCAGTGGTGAAGCCAAGAAGATGTTATTAGGTTTGTCCTAGCATCATTATATTATGCGATCAGCAATGCTTATGCACAGTTCTTATTTTCTATACTAGGACGTTTAAAGCCTATGTTTATTAAGTGCTCATAAAATGCTCAACTTCTGGAGTTAATTAAGAAAAGAACCCTTTGTTAAGCAGCACTAGGAGAGAAACACTTTGCAGAAAACTTTTACATGTTTTATGGGTTTGGAATCTCAGTTTCTATGAAAAGAGTTAAAGTAAAATGGCGTGGGATAACTGCTGCTATTACTATTATCTTTAATACACAGACAGTCCAAGGTTCTGGTTGTCCTTAAAGGATACTTGTTATATTAAGCCTTTGGAAACTATTACCTGCTTTCAATGAAAATTTCTGATTTTACTCACCACCTTCATCTTGCCATTCTGTGTAATTTCTAACTTCCTGAATCAGAAAAACATTCAACAACATTTTCAAACAAATAAGCAAAAACTCCCAGAATGTTTGCTCTCCATTGCAAATTTGTCTTATAAAACAGTTTTTATCCCCAAGTTAAGAGACCTATGAACGAAGTGCCCAATGATTTTGAAAGACAAAATTATCATCTTCTCAAAGCAAAATACTCAGAGTGAAACAATTGGGAGAAAGTGCCCTGTGGCTGAAGTTTTGTTCCTTCTCTCTAGGATGAGTTTCACTCTCTTTTCTTTTTGTTTCTTTTTTTATTTTCTACTGGTTCATGTTCATATGAAGTGATTAGTGATGATTAGACTCCTTGTGGGAAGGTTTTACATGTACATCTCACATCTTAATTAGTTCTTTCCATCCTTTGGTCTCCCCATCCCCTCCTCTCTAATCCATTTCCCAGCTGAATAAATTTATCTCCCTAGTTCTTATTATCTTTTATTTTTCTCTCTATGTTTTGTGACTTTCATATAAGAGAAGCCACTGGTATTTAAACTTGTGTGTCTGTTTACTTTCACTTAAGATTATGGTTTAAGGTGCATTTGGTTTCCTACAAATTACTGAAATGTATACTTGTTCGTGACAGAATAATATTTCATTGTGTGTGTGAATATCATAATTTCTCTATCTGTTCATCTGTTGATAGACACATAAACCACTTGCAAAATTTAGCTTTTATGAATTATGCTACTATAAACATAGGTATACACATATCACTATAATATAATATTTTTAACCCTTTGGGGAATAGAATGAGAATAGCTAGGTTAAATGAAATTTGTAGTTTTAGCTTTTTGAGGAAACGCCATATTGATTTCCATAGCAGTCACACCAGTCTACATCCCTAGCAATAACATAGAGGTGTTTCTCCAACCATGCCCTTGACAACGATTGTTATTATTTGATTTCTGGGTCATAACCCATCTTTCTGGAATGGGATGGAATCTCAGCATTGTTTTAAATTGATCTCTCTGGTGGCTAGAGATTGTGAACATTATTTTTCTTGTACGTATTGGCCATTTATACTTCTAAGAAATGACTACTAATTTCAGTTACTCATCTCTTGATTGGGTCCTTTTGAGGTTCATCTTTTGATTCAAATTATAGGTAACTTGAATCCTTCTGCAGAACTCCTTGAATTGGCTCTCTGGCTTAGGGCTTCTTTTCTCCCAGAGCATATTTGCATTTTTGTATTGCTCTTAGTGTCCCATGAGGTTGCTTAAAGCTCTTTGCACTATACCTTAATCAACCACTTACTCCTTTCTCTCCTGACTAAACTTTAAGCACTGTGAGTCCAAAACAATTACATCTGCTCAGAATACAGCTATATCCTCATTCTAGTGTCCCTGACAGTGGTTGGATAAATGAATGAAAGCGATATTATATTTTCATGATTTTTTTGGTGTTTCTTGCAAAAATGTTTTTACATCATGTTTATTAGAAACTTAGCTTTAACTTCCTTTAAAACCTGATAGTAACAGTGCCAGACTTCCAAGCCACTTGGAAGATGACATAGAGCAGTGGTTCTCATTGGGGATGATTTTTTTTTTTTTTGCCTCTCCAGAGGACAGATATATTATGTCCATGTTTGAAGATAGTTTTAGATCCACACTGCAGCTCCGTGACATGTCAGTGCTGTGGAGAGTTAGAAACTCTCTCTTGTGGCTGGCAAAGGTACCTAGAACTTGCAGACCAGTAATTTGACTTCACCTCTTTGAGCCCCATTAACAGTAACAATTCCACAGAGAGAAATAGTTTATACCTATTCTAGTCATGCCACATTAAAACACTGCATAAACTTCCCACAGATCTCATTTAATCTCCTCTACAATACTGCGATATAAGAACTATTTTATTATTTCATTTCACATGAGGAAACCAAGACACAAAAGCACCCATTCTTTCTACCTAGGAACCTACTTCCTCTGGGGCAGCTTCCCCCCTCGCCTAGGGGACTGTGTTTACTGGTGCTCCTGTCAGACGTCAGAGATTCCTGGGGAATTCTGTATTCAGAAACATATCTTGTCTTCCAGTGTTGCTTTCCCACCTCTTCTGAAGACTCAGTGTTCTTAATGACTTTACGAGAGTGGGCTGCTCTGACTGCAAAGAAGTCTTCAAGTTTCTGCTAGAAATTTGTGCTCATTATTGAAAGAAATGTTATTTCCTAAGCTACACGTCATAGATAGTCACTGTAGTGCTCCATGTGGAAGTGTAACTCACATGTAAAATGACATTTTGGACTATCTCCTGAGGACAAAAGGGATTGGTATTTTTTTCCTGCTTTTTCTCTTATAAGAATCATAGGATATGCTGTTGTGTTTATTTTGCATTTAACAGGTTAAAACATAAGGGATTAATTAAGATCATCACTATATTTATGACAATGTTTTTCTAACACTAGTGGGACCATCGCAGACTCTTTGTAATCCTCAGATTCTGAACCTGAGGTTCTGCCTTTCTGTCAGGTTCTCAGATCAGGTTAAGGACCAAGCACTGCACTTGAGCAGCGGGATGTTAGGAATCATTGAGATGCCCACAGACCTTAGGTAGAGAGAGCATCAGGCTGACGGCACCAGCCCCACATTTGCCATGTCCCGTTCCTTGTGTGAATTGTCCTTTAAGCACATAGATCTCTACTGCCGAGAATGACTCACTTCCCATTGCAAAATACATATTTGTGCCAAGAATGGGTGGTGCATGCCTGTCATGCCAGCACTTGGGAGGCTGCGGATTCAAGGCGAGCCTCGGCTGCATAGTGAAACCCTGTCTCAGATAAAAGAAAAATACTTATTTGCAAGGTTTTTCTTTTTAAAACATACTGTATTGTAAAGAAAGCATTGTGCTCCTTTGTTTTGGTCTGGGAAATGATTCTCCTCTGACTTGAAGGTTTCCAAGGAATAAGAAGCAAAATGAATTTTACTATTTCTGGTTAAGAAGGACATTTTATAATGGTCTACAATCGTTTAAATTAAAGAACAAATTTATGTTATCCTTGACACTTAAAGAACATTGAGGGCGGTTTTCTTCACCTTTTTAAATTATATTTCTAAAGATAACTAAGTGAACAATTTCTAGGGTATACTCTGCGGTTTTACTACGAGTTGTTTCAAGCTCTGTGTGTGGGTGAGAATGAAGGGACATGCTGATCGCCTTGTCCTATCATGTTAGCCTATTTTGCAGGGAAATCAAATCTGGCACCTTTCAATTAACTTCTTTCCTCTCTAATCTGAAAACAAATGAAACACATTTTGGAGCAAGAAAGTGTGATTGGTATTCAGGGATTGCCTTTCCTTCTTTCAAATTGTCTTCCATCGTTTCAAAATTTGCTAAGAGTCCCTGTATGAAAACAGGAAAGCACTCACTGACAGGAAGGCCGCGGTGTAGAAAACTGATTCATTCTCCATCGTGAGCTTGGCAGCTCTCCGAGAGATCACAGTGGCGTAGTTCATCTGTACCTGGAGGCCCCGAGGAGGGAGACAGACGGAAATGTGCCGCGGACTGGAGCTTGGGCAGTCCTCCTGGGAACTCAGCTGTAAGCTGCTTTGGAGGAGGACAAAGAGGAGAGGCATGACACCACAGCTCCTTTCTCTGCGTCACACCTGCTTCTGTGTATTTCATTTGTATGACTTCATCCTGGTGTCAGAAGAAAAGGATCATTGAGTTTTTACTGACACGGAAAATGCGCAAACTGTTAGGAAGCCAGAAGAAAGTTAAATAATGATTCTACTTTGGCAACACTATTTCATAGAAAATACCACAAGTACAGAGTTGTGTCTACATCTGGGAAATGACATGCGATTCTGATCTTGCTTCTCTAAAATTCTCTAAGAAATAAAAATAAGCTTTTGCATCAGAATTTTAAAATACATTTTAGGAAGAGTTGCAAACTCATAAAGCTACAGTTTACTTACCTCACTGTAAGTGAAAAATCATGTGTCATAAATGCTTTTGGAAATGTACTGCATTTGAAAGAATTTATTAATAAGGATGTACTTCAAAAATGAATTGGTCCCCAGTTTGCAATTTTAAGATAGATAACTCTATACAAGGGCTTCACATTCTTTCTTTAAATTTGCTAATTGCTCAGTTCTCAGTTCTATCTTGAACAGCACTGTGACCAATTGGATTTGTAAGTGGTCCTCAGTGGATTCAATAGTGTGTCTGTTGTACGGCACTATCTGGATATGCAAATAGCTATTAAGAGAAAGCACTGATTGGGATGTAAAATTTACAGTATGATGATCGACACTGAGAAGTAAAGCTATTTTCTTCTGATGATACTTTAAGCATTTATCTCTTGAATGCATTTTCAACTAAATTCCTGTCATATAAACTAGCACTTGGTGCTAACCCATCTCCTAATAGTTATTCCCAATCACGTTGCTTTTGGAAGGCCTACATTTATTTATCAGTATTTCTTCCGTGACTACTCTTCATGGACTCTTCTCTTTTGTCTTTCTCACAACAGATTGCAGAGTGCGCTTCCCCAAGAAATCTGTAGCCTGACCACCCCTCCCAAAAGAAGACCGGTGTTGTGTCCCGCGGATCTGGGCGAGTGCTGTCGCTGCTGATAATTTCACACCACCAATTGCCTGTGTGGGAAAACTCTCCTCCTTGAATATTTTCGCACATGGAGCACAGCAATAGAGAGGCCAACACAGGCTGATGAGATCAGAGACGTCGGGAAGATTATTTTTTTACATCCGCCATTAGGACATTCTCTCTAGCCAGAGTGCTGGACTTGCGCAGAACCCTGTCCATTTTGATTTTATTTCCTGTTGTTGTTGTTTTTTTTTTTTTTTAATTTTTCCTTTTCTTTCCCCACCACATTGTATTTTATTTCTTTATTTCAGAAATGGGCCTACAGACCACAAAGTGGCCCAGCCTTGGGGCTTTTCCCTTGAAATCTTGGCTTCTCGTTTCCCTGGGGCTCTATTTGGAAGTGTCGAACCTCCTGGCCTGCCCTAGCGTGTGCCGCTGCGACAGGAACTTTGTCTACTGTAACGAGCGAAGCTTGACCTCAGTGCCTCTTGGGATCCCGGAGGGCGTGACCGTACTCTACCTCCACAACAACCAAATTAATAATGCTGGATTTCCTGCAGAGCTGCACAGCGTCCGGTCCGTGCACACGGTCTTCCTTTACGGCAACCAGCTGGATGAATTCCCCATGAACCTTCCCAAGAACGTCCGAGTCCTCCATCTGCAGGAGAACAACATTCAGACCGTCTCCCGAGCTGCCCTGGCCCAGCTCCTGAAGCTGGAAGAGCTCCACCTGGATGACAACTCCATCTCCACGGTGGGGGTGGAAGACGGGGCCTTCCGGGAAGCGCTGAGTCTCAAATTGTTGTTTCTGTCCAAGAACCACCTGAGCAGCGTGCCTGTCGGGCTTCCCGTGGACCTACAGGAGCTCAGGGTGGATGAGAACCGGATCGCCGTCATATCGGACATGGCCTTCCAGAACCTCACGAGTTTGGAGCGTCTCATCGTGGACGGGAACCTGCTGACCAACAAGGGCATCGCTGAAGGAACCTTCAGCCATCTCACCAAGCTCAAGGAATTTTCAATAGTCCGTAACTCGCTGTCCCACCCTCCTCCGGATCTCCCCGGTACGAATCTGGTCAGGCTGTGTTTGCAGGACAACCAGATAAACCACATCCCCTTGACAGCCTTCTCGAACCTTCGGAAGCTGGAGCGGCTGGATATCTCCAACAACCAGCTACGGATGTTGACTCAAGGGGTCTTCGATAATCTCTCCAACCTGAAGCAGCTCACTGCTCGGAATAACCCCTGGTTCTGTGACTGCGGCATTAAGTGGGTCACAGAATGGCTGAAGGACATCCCTTCGTCTCTCAACGTGCGGGGTTTCATGTGCCAGGGGCCCGAGCAAGTCAGGGGGATGGCTGTCAGGGAGCTGAATATGAACCTTTTGTCATGTCCCACGACAACTCCATACCTGCCTCTCTTCACCCCGGCCCCTAGTACAGTCTCCCCAGTGACTCAGCCACCCATGCCCTCGTTCCCAACCCCGAGCAGGAGCTACCCGCCTCCGGCTCCTACCACAGCCCGACTCCCCACCATTCCTGACCGGGATGGCCGGGAGAGAGTGACCCCACCCACTTCCGAACGGATCCAGCTCTCCATTCACTTTGTGAACGACACTTCCATCCAAGTCAGCTGGCTGTCCCTGTTTTCCGTGATGGCGTACAAACTCACGTGGGTGAGACTGGGCCACAGTCTGGTAGGGGGCATCGTGCAGGAGCGCATCGTCAGTGGTGAGCAGCAACACCTGAGCCTGGTTAATTTAGAGCCCAAATCCACCTATCGGATTTGTTTAGTGCCACTGGATGCTTTTAACTACCGTGCCACGGAAGACACCATCTGCTCCGAGGCCACCACACACGCCTCCTATGTAAACAACGGCAGCAACACGGCTTCTAGCCATGAGCAGACGACATCCCACAGCATGGGGTCCCCTTTTCTGCTGGCGGGCTTGATTGGGGGCGCAGTGATCTTTGTGCTCGTGGTCTTGCTAAGCATCTTCTGCTGGCACATGCACAAAAAGGGGCGCTACACCTCCCAGAAGTGGAAATACAATCGGGGCCGGCGGAAAGATGACTATTGTGAGGCAGGTACCAAGAAGGACAACTCCATCCTGGAGATGACAGAAACTAGTTTTCAGATTGTCTCCTTAAATAACGATCAGCTCCTTAAAGGAGATTTCAGACTGCAGCCCATTTACACCCCGAACGGGGGTATTAACTACACAGACTGCCATATTCCCAACAACATGCGATATTGCAACAGCAGCGTGCCAGACCTGGAGCACTGCCACACGTAACAGCCAGACGCCCAGCGTCGGCGAGGCAGACACCCGAACTCTTGGCAACGCACACGTGTGTGCACAGAAAGACACGCAGATTACATTTGATAAATGTTACACAGATGCATTTGTGCATTTGCATACTCTGTAATTTATACGGTGTACTATATAATGGGATTTAAAACAAAGTGCTATCTTTTCTATTTCAAGTTAATTACAAACAGTTTTGTAACTCTTTGCTTTTTAAATCTTAAAAAAAAATAGTCGCTGAAGTACTGTACAGGGTTGTACAAGGAGAACCCAACGCCAAGGCAAAAGAATGAGTGATTCCTCCTTATGATGCACATGAACCACTTTGCTGTTGGCGCTGTCAGAAAAAATTCCTTTCTCAGAGCTGAGGACCAGGGGAAAGGGCTGATTCAGATGGACTCGGTAGGGTGAGAATCCTGTAGGTAAAGCAAGAAATGGCCCAGATATGTTCATGCTATTTCTATAGCTCCTAGACTGGAGGAAAAGTAAAAACAAAAACAAAAACAAAAAAAACAATAATGCATAATGTATGAAAGGAGGTAGTTTCCCTGATGTGATCTAGCATAGGAAACAGCGAGAACAGAAAGAGGAGATGAGTTCCTGTGAGGTAAATGAACCCAACCTGACAGTCTCGAGCACATCGGGAGGAGATTTGGAAAGATCTTAAACCCCAGGGCTGCCTTTCTGATGGGGAATTTAAAGATCACTCTTCATGGCTCTCTGGTCCTCTGTGGGAGCAGAGTTACAGACTCGAATATGATTTCAGTCTTCTTCAGGGACAAGTATGACCAGTCCTAGCAAGAGAACTCCCTTAGAACGTGTCACTATCTAAATCATATGTCAGATCGAATCACATGCAACAGATATATATTCTAGAATACTTTTTTAGAAGAGGCTAATAAAATAATTGGAAGAATTATATTGAATGGAATTATTTTTGATAATGAGAATTATTTGGGTAGTTTCACTGAGGCTATATCAACATGATATTTAGACCAACAAAAGAAATGGTGTTTGGAAAATATTAAAGTAACTCATTATTTAAAAAAAAATTACTGATAGACAAAACAGACTGTGAGTGGTTCTATTATACTGGGTTGACTGACTTTGTTAGTATCATGTTGAAATAGCAGCTTGAATTAATACCTGTAACCCTTCCTAAATTGTCTTCCGATCATCTTGCATAAATTTTTGTTTATGCCACATTTGTTTTATTCCCCTTTACTCAATATTTCAAATACCGATTATGGATACCAGTTGGACTTGAACAAAATATTCATATGTACTTTCACATTTTAAAATGCATATTCATTTTCAAAGCAGATAAGGATACAAGCAAAGATAAGAGAATTCATATTTTCCAAAGCAATACCAGGTTTTCACCTTGGTTCAACTTTGATTCTATTCCATATTTGAGTCCATTTTTTTTCAATCATAGATATTCCTCTAATTTGTGTTTAATTAAAGAGTCTTACATCAGCGGGACCACTGGTTATAAATGAGTGAGTCATAGAATTAAAGCTTCCCCTGATTTTCCCAGAGCAGGCCTGAAAGCAGAGGCACAGAGAAGAGAGGGATGTTTGGTGAATGTGAAGTATTTCTGAAGTAACATCCATCTTCAAAGAACATACCTGATTTGCTCTAACTGTTACCACCCCTTAGGTGTAGAAGGGCTATAGATCACACACGTTATCTTTAAAAACACACCCCTGGAAAATTCATTTCAAAGTTGCATTTAGAAGTTTCCCTCTGTGTTCCATATTCCATTTACAACTGGCCATTAAGTTGGAAACTCATGAACTGAATGTCACTGTCATCTTGCTTTCTCTTTCTGAGCAAAATAAAACTGTGATATGTCTTCTTTGTAAAAGTTTAGGTATAAAATGCTATGCAAGTTTTTCTTTATAGTAAGAGCCTTATTTTCTTTAATGATATACCCCAATTTATATGCTTTAATCTCCTTCACCCCTCAGAGTAAGCAGAGAATATAACTGAGGCTATACTGTGGTAGACACAAGAATTGAAACGGCAGTCAGTAGAGCTGAACTGAACTGTGAATTAATTTAAATTAATTCTGAGGTGACTCCGGTTTCCAGTTTAGTCTGTTAGCTGGAGGGTTTCGGCTGCCGTTGTTTTAAGGCCTGGTTCAAACAGTGAAAGGATAACAATCTGCAGAGATGATCAGTGGAGCAGTAAGCCACCAAAATCAGACAACGACATGGGGCTTTGTGCACTTAGATGGGTCATTTCCTTCCACTGACCTCTTCCCCTTGGCTGTGTAGATAAAACCGTATTCAAATGTGGTACTTTGACTTTGGAAGGTTTTAATTTCTGTTAGCCACAAGGTAATCATTCTCATATATTGTGTGGTTTAACTCTTGCTGGAATTTTCACCTGTTAAACTTCTTTGCTTTGGGCCAGAAAAAAAAAAAAAACAAGAATAGAGAGTTTCCTGTAATATTTTGTCAGATCTATAGAATTGCTCGGGGTTCGAGTGGTACCGTGGAGTCCCAGTCATGTGAAATGGTTCGAGTGGCCCAAAAGAGTCTCTCTCCTAGCAGGTTTTCCTCAAAAGATGGGCCCTATTACACCCTTTATTTTGATCTTTGTGCAGCAAGACCAAGTTTGCTAAAATTAAAATCATAGACCCCTTTGTAGTAACATGCCTGAGGGCCTCACCTACACCTACATGGAAAGCACATCATGGAATCTGTAATGACTAATGTATCTCATAAAAATTACTGCACAGCTCTCCGTCATGCGTTACACCTTGACCGGCATTTTAAATCATAAGACTGTGTTTGCAGACACATACCATCTATATTCGGGCCTCTCCTGCTCTCATTATGTGTTTTGACTCAGTCAGTCGAGAGTCAAGGTTGAAACTGCAGAATAAGGTCATAGGAGAAAGCTACACCCACTGGCTCATACAGGACCCGCTGCCCTCTGACCAGTCGAGGGACTTGTGACTGCTGTGTCACCGTGCAGACAACGTCCCAAGAGCAGAGGCCTCACCACAGTCACACAGTTACTGTAGGTAGTTCCTCAGACTTAGAGTCGCCACTGCCACCCTCTCATCAGGGAACCTGGGTGTGATGGCGGGCATGGCAGATGCACCCACCACCCACACATTGCCTGGGAAGGCGACGGGCAGCAATGGGAAGCTGCCCCTCTGACCATGTTCTGTGTTCACAAAGGGGGAAATGGTGTCTCTTGGGAGAAATAATTTCGAATTATACAGATGATTCTGGAAAGGCTAGGAGACACTTTTCCCTGAGATTACAACAGAAAGTGTAACGTGACCAGCCTGGTAAAAAGTCAGAATGAGGTGTTGCAGTTCCGCATCCTACTGGTGTGGGTCATAGTCACTGGTCATTTCACGAAAGTCAGCACTTCTTTCTGTGCTGGGGAAGAGGCCCCTCGAGAAGAGAGACACAAGGCACCTTGGTCTCTACAGGGAGCAGGTGCTACACTGGCCAGCGAACCTCAGCTGCAGAGTCCAGAGCGGCTTTGACAGTGAAGTGGTTGATGATCTTGGATGCCTCTGTTTATAGCATTCTCCTCTCACCTATACCAAGAAGACATTCCCTTTTACTTTACAACATGCGAATAACACATTTGCTCATAACTTTCCTCTCCAGCATGGGAAAGCGAAGAATAAGTGTGTCTGAGAGGGAAAAGGATACATCCACAAAACACCATTTCCAGTTCTGGGTTTTTCTCAAATGTTGCCTGATACTCTCTTTATGATAAAATATTAGTCATAGGAAGCTCTCGTTTATATCCTTCTTCAGTATCTCCAGCAAGATTGAAAGACAGTTGTTGACTATGAGGGATGCTTTTCACTGATTGTGGGGGGAATGGTTTGTATGTATACGATACTGTCATTGACATACCAGGTTCTTCGACTGTAGTTTTTGTTTCCTTAGCTGCACAGACACTAGAAGAGCACAAAGCGAGGCCATTGCAATAGGCATTCTGACTAGTACAAAACACTCACACGCGTGCACAGAGATTGCAAAAGTGTCCACGGGTGTAAGACTTGTTAGCAGTTAAGGCAAGGTGATGCGTAGTCACGGCTGCATGTCGCCTCCGGGACCATTGTTATACTGCCTGAAAGTTAATCCTGATGCTTTGTTATTGTTTGATCCATATGTCGATTTGCTTCTGGTTTGTATTTCATGTGTTCTCTGAGACAAGGGACCGCAAGGGGCCGGAAGATTCTGTGTCACACATTCTCTGAGATCTACCATGTCGCACACTTTGTTAACTACAGACTTCACTCTACACTATACAGTACCTTGTTGATATATTCAGTAAAGGCTTATTTTAAAAGAAAACCACATTGTGTTGACATGAGTAAGTTCATTGGGTTATGTGTTAATTTGAAAGAGAAATCAGGAATGCTTCCTGATGAAGCCCACTGGGAGGCATGAAAGAAGGAACAGGGTTGTCATGTTTTCCTGCCGTGAAAGTAACTTCTGTTTCTAAAGGCCACTCCATTCTTTTGCTGTGGGGGATCCTCATGGTATTTTCTGTCTCTCAACTAAGTTATGTATTACTATATATAGTGTTTACATATAGACACATACACAGGACAGACTATCTTATTTGTGAAAACTCTACGTATTAGGACATAAATAATACCAGTGTAGTTAGCCAATTTCAAGAATCCTTTGCCCTATGCCTTAGTGAACACTATTGGTCTTAAATTTCAGTTTTGAAAAGAATTCTTACAGTTACTTTCTGCTTTAGAACAGCTCATAACTCACCTACCCATACTTTCAATGGGCACTCATAAGATCTATCTATTCATCTATCAAGGGTCATTTCGGATTAGTGTCATGGGATTTTTCCAGAACCACTTTCTCTAAGCCTTCTTGATCTATGCGTCATTACCATACTTGGCAGGTATAAAACTGTAGCATTTCAGGTAATTAATATTACTTATTCATAGAATCTTTGTTGGAAAATTAACTGTGAACAACAGCATTAGCAGATGATTCTTATCTACATTGAGGAGACTTTATGTAAAATAATGTCTTTATTATTCTTGGTTGTTTTTGCCAAGACTTACAGACCTTAATCTATGGGGACGAGATCTTTAGTCAAGGAGTACCATTTATTCAAACAGTTTATTAAGGTCTTCCTCAGTTCCAGGCGGCACAAGATCAAAGGCTTCTCCAAAGAATAAAATGCAGTCTGAGTCCAATCAGACATGCATGTTATGAAATGCCTATTTGTTCTTTCAACATATCACTTTTAGTATTTCTTGTCTGTGTTACTGTGTGAGGTTGAGTTAAGGATTCAGAGAAACATAGGACTCTGCCTTTGGGCAACACACAGATTTTATAATGAACACTTCTGCTAATGCATTCTGGTGTCAAAGCCTGTATGATCGTTCATGTCATCGGACAGCCAAGGAAACAGAAGAGATGCCCATTATTGGTACAATGGAAGATACATTTTACAAGATGAAGTTGAGCTTTTTAAAATTTGCTTGTTGGTGTTGCTATGTACCAAGCTTGGGGTCTTCACAATGAGATGTAATCCCACCCCTTTTTTCTTTTTAATTTTCAAGAGAGGGTTTCACATAATCACTAAGTGGCTCAGGCTGGACTCAAACTTGTAACCCCTCTGCCTCAGTCAACCAGAATGCAGATACATCACCAAGTTCAACTCTCATCTTGCTTTTTGACTAGATAATGCAAAGCGAGGGGACAGAGGCAAAATCAGAACTCAGTACAAGTTAAATCCTCAAATCTATACTCACTGAACATTTAGAAACTGTATCTGGGAAGTACACATACAACCTTTTTTAATTTATACTAAGCACTAGAACTGAAATCAATTAAAAAAATAATGGCACTCACCAAGTATTGAATATATATGCATAGATTTATATGTGTATCTATATCCCCAACACTTGGATAAATGTTTGCATTGTATCTTTACATACGTAAGGTACTTTAAATCCTTTTTCAGATTTTAAAACACTTTCAAGGGAAGTCCTGATTTACCCTCAGTCATAAAGCCTGTAATTGGTAGAATGAAGAGTTAACCCCAATCATGACCCTGTGGACATGTAGCAGATTTCCTGGCTCTTGCTAAATTGACTAGCTCTCAACATGACTGGCCTTCGAGAAAATTATTTCGTCCACATTAAAGACTTTTGATGATGGAGGTATTAGACTCAGATATTAATTACTGATTATGGAAAATCAAGGGGATATTTTTTAAAATCCACAAAATAATTTACCTGCAGCTGGTAAAGCCCATGGTCACCCATTTGCTATTTTAATAGTAGTTCTGGTGTTTTAATTATTTGAGGGTTGCACACTTACCAGATTTGAAAGTTTCTGATGGAATCAAAATATTCCGTGTCCACAGAGAGAGAGCTAGGAGAGCTATTAAGAGGAACTGAGATGGACTATTTTTAGCAATGAATTTGTTGCACATTTGAAGGGTTGTTCAAAGGACTCTAGATCTCGCTGAGGAAGCAACTATGTCAGAATCAATTAGGATATTAGCAACTGGCTTCAGGATTTATATATTTTTCCAGCATAAATATAGACTTTGTGCTTTAGGAGATATCAGAGTAATGTTATTTTCATAAGTTATACCAAAAGTTAAGGACATAGTACTTTTCATGACATATCTAAAACCACATGTGATTTTAATACATACACCAATGGCTGATCTCATTTGTTGATTTTCTTGATATAAAGAATCAATGGAGAAAATTTCAGAATATCTTTTTGGATGTCTTAGGATTTCAGTGGTGTAAGAAGTCTCCATAATGAGTCAGCATTTTTTTTCCCTGTCAAATGCAACAGTGTGCTGACTCAAGAGTCTGCTCAACAGCCCCGTTTGAATAGCACAGGCCTTTGGTGTTTATATTTCCATTCATCCACAATTTATGGAGGATTGCTAAGTTCAGGAGCTGGATACAGCGGAGTTCATCTTTGCATCCTCACAGTCCTTCCTGGAAGTTGCTAGTACTGAACATCTCTCCCAGGCTTCCTTTGCCTCTGACCTTTACTCAGGGATCAGAGGTTTTACCATTAAACAGTCTACAAGGAGCCTGCTAGATCCAGCTCTTGCTTGGGTCTCTTGAATGGACTTTCTCCTTTCCTTTTACTGACTTTAACTTAGTCATCACTCTTCTTTTAGTCTTTCTTTCCTCGCTTCCCCCATTCCTACAGATGGCATGAGAAAGGACAATTTTTTAGTAAAAGGGCGAAAGATTTATACGATCTGAAGAGAAACCAGAGTATAAGGACAATTTTTTAAAGAATGATGATAATACTATCTTGCTTTCAGAATGTCCATTACCAGTAAGTACAAGGTGGAATCTAAAGGTCTGGTGAGATGTGTTTGTCCATCTTCCTGCACAGGTTGCTCTCTGACATTGCCTCCGTTATTGTTGTACACACATTATTTCACTAGGTTAGACTTCTTGACCATGAGCACACAGTTTATCCTCCAGAGATGACTGAACACGAGTCCAATCTACCTCTGTTAAGATGTTTCATTCTACAGCATCCTCCTCTGCCTGGGGTCACAATTATCCTTCAAGACATCAACCGGACTGCTTCAAAAACTACTTGAATCCCACCTGCCAATTTTCTGATGCACCCCGCGCAATCAAAATAACTTCAAAATCTGTTGCTTTAATTACAATTTAATTACAATTAAATATATAAACTTATACAGTTTAATTTTCATGGTTCCTTCTTGTGCCTGTTGTCAGGACACGAGGACAACACGCTCTCAGTTTCTTCAGCGGAGCTCATGATGACACCTCTTTAGCGTCTTGTAGCAAAATGGCTTTTAAAAAAGCCTGACACAGTGCTGGGCATGGTGGCTCACCCCTGTCATCCCAGCACTCGGGAGGCAGAGGCAGGAGGAGTGCTGAGTTCAAGGCTTGCCTGAACTACATAGTGAGCTCAGGGCCAGCCTGAACTACAAAGCAAGACCCTGTCTCTAAATAAATAAAGAAAGAAGGAAAGAAAGAAAGAAAGAAAGAAAGAAAGAAAGAAAGAAAGAAAGAAAGAAAGAAAGAAAGAAAGAAAGAAAGAAAGAAAGAAAGAAAGAAAGAAAGAAAGCAAGCCTGACACATAGCTAGGGAAATCCAGATTATGTGGAATTAACTTTATTCAAACAGCCAACATTCACTATACAAGAAGGAGCAAAACATAGAATTCTTAAAACAAGATCTCTTGGCTACTCGTTATAAATTTGTATGAACATTTTCTTTGTTATTTGATGATCACAGGTTTGTCTGATTTGCACGCTTTAGATGGAATCTGGGAGGTCGTCACCGACACGGTGAGCTGAGTGACTGAAATGACTCCGAGAACCTCCATGTCTTTGTTACAGGGAACCTCAGCAATCTGAGGCGACCTAGAGCAAAGGGTAAGAGAGATCTTTCACAAAACCACCCCATGGGACAGTGTCACCTCACGAAAAGTCCACAGACCATGAGTAGGCTTAAAGTCAAACATTTTGACAGTTTGTTGGTCCAAATAAATTCTTCACAGGTAAAAAGCAAAGGCAGATTTTATTTTTCTGTCCATCAGCAAAATCAAAAGTGACAGTCACTACTCATTGTCACAGCCTATATACAAATACTGCATATGCCACTTAGAAGTTCTTGCTGTGTTACATCTGTTATTGCTGTGGAGATGAGTGGTCATTTTTGAGAATAACAGACCCCCAATGAAGAGAGCAATTGAGAATGGTGGCGATGAAGAGCAACCCAGGGTTGCAACCAGGTCAATTATTCTACACATCCACTCCCACCTGTGGATAGTCAGTTGACTTTGGCAATAACTTTCAGTTACAGTCATCCATTTCCATTTCTCTAAGTGGATACAGTGATAGGATGCTGTATGTGTGGTTGTCAGCTTTAAAGATATGTAATTTTTTTTTTTTTTTGGTGGAACCCAGGATCAAACTCTGGTCCTTGTGCTTCCAAGGTAGGTGCAGTACCACTTGAATTAAATCCCTGGCCCAGATATGCAATTTTTTAACACAGTATTCATACTGATCAAGCACCAAATAAAGGACATTCTGTCTGCACCTTGCATTTTTCATGCAAACATAATCAACAATGAGTCACATAACTGAAAAAAATTCTTGAATATTAAGATGTGGTTGTATTAGAGATTATTGATTTAAAAGTAGTTACCTCCCAATATGCTGCATTAGTCCACACAATCATTATCACTGTATATCTGGGATGGAGTTTTCCCTTTCCCCTAGTATTTTGTTGTTGTTGTTGTTTACATTTGGAAAGAACTGGGGAAAGTAAAGAGCTATATCATGGCACAGAGAAAATAGCAGGATGTTTGATATCATTGAGGAGATGTGTTGAACACAAAGAGAACACACTGCTTTGAATTGAAGTCTATTTTCTGTCTAGTCTGCAAAGCACATGTGGGTGTAGCATTGAAAAGCAAAGCAAGATAATATGAGAGTCAAAGGGCCTAATGAATGAGCCTTCAAAAGACATTATAAAATCTAAACATTTTAAGAGCTGGGGTAATAAATTTGTTTCAATTTTATGTTTGCTTTTAATTCCATGGCACTGAAGACCAAATTGAAGATGAGCTATATCTCCAGTCTCCTATAATTTTGAATGACAGGTTAGTGTATTATATTATGCCACTGAGCTTGGTATGTAGGACCAACAGGAACTACAGATATTGGGAATGGTTATCACCAAAAGGAAGAACATTTTCATGACTCCACAGTGTAGATAACGCTAAACTACCACCTGTGACACAGTTACATTTTTGCATTCCACAGTGTTCTTAATTTTGTAATCTGGGTGTAATTAAGAAGCATACATCCTTTTCTACTGGGTCATGTTGATTTTGCTTCCTGTACATTTTGTGTCTGTAGAAGTTAAAATAGTTTCAGAGTAGCACAATGTGGTCTGTATTAGTGTGGTGGGTATTTTTAATTTTTTTTTCCTGAGATTTTCTGCTCAAAAAATTCAGAAAGTCAGATGTTTGGATGCTTTGGTAAAAGCACTTTCTCATCTAGTTTTTAACTGTATGCTTTAATTGAACTCAGGACACTTATTCATTATTATTAAAGAATGACTATTCTGGAATATATAGACTATCTCTATTCTATCTGAACCAATGTCTGTTTTTTATGATCAGCACTACCTCGTGCTATTGTAAAATGTTTTACATACTGACCCTCATGAATTGGAGCATGGTATGCTCCTTTAGTGCGACCAAAAGAAAGGCAATGAAAAAGTCAAATGCTTTGTAAAGGAGGACATGTCCTGTAGAGAGCAGCAGCAGCTACATAACCATGGCCAACTGGATGGGAAGCCAAATTACTCCAACACAACCTCCTTAACCTTGATCTCAAAAATATTTAGAGCAAGGTTCAAATCACTGCTCCAAATCATATTAATCTTGAATTTTGGGCACATTTACCCTTTACTTTTCTTATCTATCTATGGCGATAACTTTGTGATCAAAACCCATCACAGAGCCTGGCATATAACAAGTACTTAATACATCTCAGTGACTTTGTGAAAATACGTGGACTTGGTGGAAAGTGAGACCATGTTCTCCTTGGGTCATAAGTAAGATCCATTATATGTCATGCCTGTTACTTCTTGCATAGACCCATGGGAATTTTGTTGGTTTCCTAAGTTCTTTTGGATTTTAAATTCTATATTTTTACTTATTAATTTTCTATTAGACTTTAGAGTTGATTTATACCTCATTTTCTTGTAATAATTAAGATATGTACATTGACATTCTCAGTTTCATGGATTTCATTTTTAAAAACCCAATGTGTTTCCATCAGCTGTTCCAACCTTAAAACAGTTATGTCAGAAAAACAAAGAGCATAGCCATGAAGCACGTGAATTGCAGACACCTGGAACTTTGTAGCTGTGTTGTATCATTTGATGTACCTCAGCCTCCGGTTTCACACATGTGAAGTGAGGTGCTCATATTTCCAAGTAGTCAATGAAACTGTTCATGTCAAATCTGTAGTGACTATGATCTACTGAAACCCATAATGGCTGAAACTTTACAAATGCATAGAAAGAGTCACCGATGGAAACATAAGTCATTCTTACTAATTCTAATGCCTCTCCCTCAAAACAGGAAAATGAAAACCATATTACTAGTTATATTTATAGAATACTTTATTTCACTAACATTTTATGAGATATATTTCCCATCAATAAAAGTATACAAAGCAAAATTCTCTTACAATATTGAATGTATCTTTTATTTTTGGCTTTGTTTATGTACCAGTTATCAAACTTTATACAGTCAGTGGGAAAGAAAAGAAAACACATCGGAAAATATGGCATCGTAAGTGCAGTGTATTTGGATGAGAAATAACACTAACACTAACTCAACCACTTCTTTCACTCAATCTTGAAAAAATGCACAATTATAATCTTAAAAATATTGGGAGGTGTTTGTACAATACCTAGCTAATTCTTCTTTCCAGCACCTTGAATATTTTTATTCACTGCCTAACAGACAACAATAGGATGTTAATTTCAAAATATTTAAACTTTAAAATAGTTGTCTAAGAATACCTAATACTGTCTTCTTTTTAGCACATTTGTGCACCTGAATATAATAATGAAATATTGTTTGATTAAATATGTTTGCATAATGCATAGTCTCCAATGATTTATAATACTCTAGTGATTGATATTTTGAATTAATGCCTTTTAATTTTGTAATTGGAAAGTGATTCTCGGGACTCAAATTGAGGTACCATTGTCTTTATAAGCACATGTTTATGTTTCTCCTTCATTAGCTCATTGTTTTGAAATTATTAAAAGTTAATTAGTTGTATAAAGGAAATGCACTAGAATGCAACCAAATTAGTAAAATAATTATTTTTAAAAACTTGAATGAGTATTATGCTACCTCTATAAAGCATGACAACAGCACTTTAAAAAATTTAAAAGTAGATATGATAAAGGTACTTAATGATATTTTTATTTTAAACTTTAAAATCCTATCTAGCAAACTGGGAGTATCAGAAATATTTCTCAGCTACAGAGAAGCAAAAAGTGAAGTCACCTGGGGGAAGAAAGAGCCACATTAGATCAATTTTTCTGAGATAATTGAAAATTTCAAAGAAATGAGTTTTTGAATTAATTTTTTTAATCAATATATGAAACATTTACTGTAAATAAAGCCTGTTTTAAAAGCTCAGGTGACCTGTAAGGTAAGCACAAAGAGAGAAAGAGAAAAACATTAATAAAATGTTTATATGAAATTACTAACATTTTAATTTGCAAAATGGACACAAATGAAACAGAAAAACGTATTTTACAAAGCAATGACCAAGCTGCAGGCCAAGTTGATTGTGACATGTCACACCTTTTAAAAGACACCTATTTTGTGGACACATGAATAAACATTTTAAACATACGAATTGGGTGGCATGAGTGCAAATTTAAATAAACAAGTCTAATGCAGATTGTATAAACAATTACTTCCACATCAAGAAGCTATCAAAAGCACTAGCTACTGTTTAAAATACTAACCCTCTCCAGTACTGAAAGTTGAGCTGCTGCTGTTGAAGTTATTCAGGGTTCATCACGACATCCGGCACGGTGGAATTAACACTGGTTTTGGGGTTCAAATATGGAGATATTTACCGACCAGCTGCGTTTCCTACCCCTTTATAGATTGGCGTCATATGTTTCGAGACTGTTAATCAAAACTCCTACTGTAGTGTTGGTGTGGGAATTAATTTTTATTCCCCAGCACAGCAGTGACACACACTAAGCTTGTAGCGCTGTTTCCTCCATCCGGCGCCTTTGGGAATCTGACGGTCCACCCGGAATCAAGTTCCTCTCTGTGTCTCTGTGATGGGAATAAACATGTTGCTCTGTTCTTCCCCCATCTCGTCAGAGAGAGAGACGGTTGTCTTTTCACCTACCACTGGACGTGAAATAAACAGGTTCCTTTTGAGTTTCTGTAGATGTCCTGGAAGAGCTGATGCCGCAAACGTCTCTGTCACTTTCCATGTGTAGCCTAGCGGTACTGTCCACAGAACTGACCGTGTGATTCCACGCAGTGGTGTCATGCGGAAGGATCCAGGATGTCCCTTTGCCTTTACTCGTGGCTGCACTATCCTCCATTCCATTTTCTCTCATTTCTTTGGTCCAAGGCATCGTTCTCAAAATGCACACATGTTATGTAGGTTTAAAAGCATCGAACTGTGTCCTAGTCATTATCATGGGAGCCAGGGCTATGTGGCTAATCCACTTATAGCAATTGTTAGTAAAGGATGGGATAAAAGGCAATCGACTACAAATAAAGAAAAAGAAAACAGAGTGTGGAGCGAAGTTTACTTGGTAGTATGCCAAATGGGATCCAAAACTTAGGTGAACCATCAAGGAAGGCAGACTTTGCCTGGTGTCTGACATCCCCTAAAATACCTTATCACTACTACCACAAAAATTCCTACTGTCAGCCCTCTTGGATATTTTCCAAGGATAGAGAGAGTATTTCATTTCAGTTCTGTGATTTTTCCTAGAACACCCATTGTAAATGACTGAAAGGTATGGTGGGAAGAACACTTCGACATTTTTCTCCAACTCAGATGAGCCACAAAGGGCTGTTCTGTCCACCAAATGGGCCACAGGCTTATTTTAGGCTTTCTTGAGATACCACGATGACTTCATTTCTCCTTCTACCTAGTCCTGCTTCTTTCCATTTCTGACTTCCAGCTTCTTCCTAGTCCTGCCTTGTACAAGTGTTCACTGCAAAAGACTTGGTTTAAGGAGCCTCTCAACTGCTAGTCTCTTCTTAACTCTGCTCGTGTGAGAACGCTACCAGCCATGGCCTACTTCCTACTTTCCTGGAGCTGAATTAAATTTCACCACTGATAGATCTCAGTTCTGTGAAGGTGTTCAGATTGAACGAAAGTGAAGCAAAATTGCCATTTTATTAGGAACTGACTGCCCTTCTAATTTTATGGATTTGAATTATGCATATGAATGTAGATGGGGCTCAAATTTTCCTGCATATTTGTACCGAGACTCTTACAGTTGATCAATAGCAGACCACCTGGTTTCCCTGGTGACTGGTAAGTTTCTAAAAAAAAATAACCCAAGTATAGTATAAAAGTAAAAAAGCACAAACTGACAAAACTCAAACAAAAATTAATAGTTACTCCTTTGAGTGAAGCAAAGCAAAACCCGGTTTAGCTACTTTACAAAAAAAGTGTCTGCTGCTGACAGATTAAAAAGAAAAAAAGGACTAAACTAAAATGAAGAGTGATTCCAGGCCAGGGAGTGTAACAATTTTCCCTCTTGATCCAATCGTTTTAACTTATCTGTGGAATGCACAGGTCTTTCTCAGTCCTTGGCTAGAAATTAAAGGAATGGCAACTTTCACTTCTTATTGCAAAAAAAAAAAAAAAAAAAAATTTTTTTTAATTCTAGCCATGATACTCCTCAACATTTCAGCTAATCCTATGGAAAGTTGTTTATGAACACGGCTTTTAGTTAAGCTGACAAAATCTTGACAAGAGTAAAAAGGCTGAATTATCTTGCTTAAGTGGTGGATGTTTTAAAATAAATGACTTTTGTTTGAAGCAGTTTACCTACATAGAGGAAAGAGAATGAGTGTTAGAGACCTACCGACCCACAAGATCCAAATTTACTTTCTAAACTGCAGGTAGAAGGGGATCTACCAGGAACTCTAAAGTTTCTCTTCCAAAATATTTTTGATCACCCCTCCAAATAGTATCAAGAAATTCCTTATCTCAATTCTCTTGCATAGCTACGGAATTTTCTCTTACGGTTTTGGTTAGGATTAGTAGGGACTATAGCAGAATTTATTTGTTTTAGTGTTTTTTGTTTGTTTGTTTGTTTGTTTTTTGCTACCATCACTCATTTGGCTGATAGAAAGACCCAAGCCCACAAAAGCACTGGCTAAGATCTTACAGTAAGCGGTGAGGCGAGCTTTGTACACAGTGCTTAGGAATTCAAGTCAGGATGTTTTCCTCGCTGCAGTATTCTGCTTCACTAGTAGAACATCTGAGAGTTGCTGTCTTGATGTAGATGACTAACGGGGAGAGCCTCTTTTGTGAGCTTGGTTTGAGCTTTTATCTCCTGATGATAAAATAAAGGAATGCTTTACCCACAAACTGACATTCTGTCAGTAGAGGAAGGCACGCAATTTGTTGACTACATCTAGAATTATGCAATTACAACTTCTTTTTTTTTTCTTTCCTGAGATAGTGTCTTGCTTTGTAGTTCAGGCTGGCCCTGAGCTCACTATGTAGCCCGGGCAAGCCTCAAACTCAGCAATCCTCCTGCGTCTGCCTCCCAAGTGCTGGGATTACAGGCTTGAGCCACCAAACCTGGCCTTTGTGGTATGAGGTACTGATTGCCAGTAGGCGTGGCCACCATACCCAGTACTGTTGTATGTGGTTACCAGGGATCGAACCTGGGACCTTGTGCTTGCGAGGCAGGCGCTGGAACCACTGAGACAAATCTCTGGCCCCAATTACTAGTTCTTAATATGGATCATAAATAGACTTCTCTTGAGAAGTAAAGTTACAAAAATGCATGTACTATTTACTGGATATCCTAAGATAATTTCTTCGATTGTTTTTTCAATAGGAAAGCCACCAAGACCTTTCTATTTTCTTACAGAAGGAAATTAGGAAAGGTAAAATAATTTCATAAAGATAATGACTGATTCCTCTCATTGAAGTCTCTGCTATTATAGAACTACCATTGCCATAACTTTGCTAGTTTTGCATAAATGCTCTTTGTACATATTACCATGATCCTGTGTTAGATTCATACTGGTCCAGCTCAGTCTTCTCTGTCGGAGCCCAGTGTTGCTGCAGGGATTTCAGCACTCAGCTAGAAAATAGGAAACTGCTCACATTTCCTAAGACACAGATGAAAACAAATGCTGTAATCTAATATTTCTAAAGTGCAGATCCTCCCGTAGGCTTTTCCATGTACTGCTGACTTATCAACAGGACAATATTCATCTCCTTCATTATACTGGCCACTCAAACTGGGCAACACGCTTAGACTGCAGCTATACTTCTCTCAAGGTTTTGAGACAAGTCCTAAGTGATTTTAAATGCACAAAAAGCATGACTGCATTTCATGAAGTTCCCCATACTGTGGGTGACAATTTTTCTAAACTTCCTACAAAATATTTTTAGTATGTGATGTATTTCTGCTACAACCTACTAAGGTGAATTCTAACGACAGAGAAGACTACTTAATGCCTACCAGCCTCCCAAGATTAAAAAAGAAAGAAAATATGCTATTTAAAGATGAATGGCGACCTGTAAGAGTCAACATTTTTGGCAAAAAATGTTGACAAATTCTTGACAAGAGTAAAATGATCACTGGGCGATTGGTGATCATTCTCCTCAATTCCTTCTACAAACATATGTATCCAGAAAAATAGCCTATATTTGAGACATTCCTTGACCTTTTGGGTTCTTTGTGAGAATTAGGCTTTGCCAATAATATACATGTGTGCAGTTTCCACAGCAGAAACAAGGCAAAGGTTCTTTCCTGTGACTGTCTGGATTTGAGTGCAGAAGACAGGTGTATAACCACGATCAGCAGGGTTTGCAAACAAGGTGAGGTACGAAGAGACACCCAACTTCCAGATAAGGAAGTTGGCCCTGGGATGCTGAAGCTTAAGAAGTAGACTTTTGTTTCTATTCCCTTCTTCCAGGATTTTCACTGATTTTGTATAAACATAGTTCTTTCATCCTTAAGTACTAAGTGAAATAATTTCTATTTTCACCATTTGACCTTTACTGGATGACCTTTTCAGTATTTGGTACTGTACTTAGCATCAAGAGTATAGAAGGAGGAAAATGGCTAAGCATCATCTAAGAGTGGAGAACTGCTCATCAGTGAAGCATATATTAAGCTAATTTAAGTTGCACCTGAACTGTATAAATGAAAGAGGGAGCCGTATTGACAAATTTAAGCTAGTGCATTTAGTGCAAGGGCATCTCAAAGCCACCTGTTGCATTTGCAGATGGAAAAGTGCAGCAGTGGATTCTTGTATGATATCTTCATTTAACTTGCTTCTTTGCTCAGCAAGGAATTGGCTGTGTCTTGGTGAACAGGCACAAGAATGTAAGCTCACTCATGTGGTACAACGATTGCTAATTTTGTGGAAGATATTACTTTACTGAAACACAGTCAATTGAACTGCAGTATCTCACACACAACTATCAATCTAGAAATTTCTTTCCTTTTATTCCACTAAGCAAAGAATGCTAACATAGTTTCATTAGTTTCATATTGATGAAGTTTCACCTTCATCCAGATTTCTCACAGGGGCATATTCTGTGTTCTACAACCATAGCAAATTACTTGAGACTAAGTAATTTATAAAGAATAAATGTTTAGAGGATGGTTGTGATGGCTGGAAAGCCCAAGAATATAGTGCTGGCATCTTCTTGGCATATGGTGTAGGCCTTCTCACTAGATGATAACACAACTGAGTGTATCATAAGGTAATAAAAGCAAGCAGGTTAGTTCAGATTTTTCTTCCTTTTTTATGAAATATCAGGAATTGCCTCCCGGACCCTTGACCATCTTGTTTGCCAGTCCTCATCATAGGTGTCCTCTTTAATAACATCATGTGAATGAAGCTGGTATACTGGAAGTAAAAGATGTCCTAGGCTGGATGGTAATTCACACCGATTTTAAAAAGGTAAGAGAGGGCCAGGGATGTAGCTCTGTGGCACTGTGCCTGCCTGGAGAGTGCAAGGTCATGAGTTCGATCCCTGATATTAGGGGGAAAAAAGATAGGAAAAATGCTTCATGAAACTTCAGGGAACTGCCATCTTTGGCAAATTTCTGATAGCTCAGTGGAGCATATCTGAACAATGTCTCCTAAGAAATCGGCCCAATTCTAGTTAGACTTTTCAAATATTTGAACATAACCGATTCCACTTGTACTTCTGCTGTCAATATTTTACCAAGTAATCATGAAGACTATGAGCTTCGAATTTGTTCCAAAAGGAACTTAGAATCTTTAGCTTATCCATGCTGTGGCTCAAGCTGCTCTTTTTGCCACTCAGTCATAATGATTCACCTTGGGAAATCTTGCAAATCTGTGAAGATATTAGTAGTGAAGACCTCTAAGACTTTGAAGCAAAACCATGCCTTTGAATTACAGAGAAACAGATCCTGTGTTGTTAATGGATTCTTGGAGAGACAAAACTCTTGACTGTTGTGTCCAGAGCAGTCACACAGCCATGATCATCATTTTTTTTTTCATCAACCAACCATAAAATTAAGTTTAGGCAACAGAACTTCTGCATCAGGTGGGAGTCGTATATGTTAGATGGTCTGACTACTCATTCACTGCTTGAACAAGTGTTCACCCTCTCAGTGGACTTCCCTCCTGTTGCTACTTATTGAATTTTTATCTAAAAGAATCTTCTAAATGGATAGATCTTTGGTATGCATGTTTAATCATTTTGCTTGTAAATAAAAATTCATCTAAATACAGGTTGTACATTTAGGGAAGAGGTGAAGAGTGTTCGTCATGGGCAGACATGGTAAGAAGATCCACCCTCATGTGACTGCTCCTCACAAGATAGTGCTAGCTGCTCAATCTCTCAGTGATTAGGTAGATAAAATGGTCTTTTTCACCTTCCATCATGCCTTCCCTGCTTGTTCCCTTAATTCGGGATTGAAGAGTTCATGTTGCCAAACATGGAAGTCAAACTCAATTCAGCATGATTTAATAAAGTGATTACTGGCCACGGCAGCTGCCAAACCCAAGACAATACTGATATTCACGTAATGCACCATTCACTCATGGGATAGAGTGATTGATGCAATGGCAGGCGCTAGACTATTTCCATCACAGACTGTAACAGATCGTTCTGTGTATGAATTTGTCTTTACTGTAATGCTTCTGAATTTGTTCGCTTACTTCCGGGAGGAGATGATCATAGGGACTATTGTTTGCATCAAGAGTGTTGCCTAAAGACCCATGTGTTAACAGTTTCGTCCCCAGCCTGGTACTATTGCTAAGTGGAAGAAACTTGAAGAGGTGAGGCCTGGCAGGACGATTTAGCACTCTGGAGCATGGCTTAAACAGTGTGAGTCCCTCACCCCTTTCTCTCTCGCTGCCTGGCCATGAAATTAACAACGTTGCTCCACTGTGCACTCAGTCATGGCACATGGCCTCATCACAAACCGAAAAACAACATAACCAGCTACCACAGATTGAAACTGCCAAACTGTGGTGAAGAAAAAAACAATCTTTCTTCTTTAAAAGTTTATTATCTCACTCAGTTATTTTCTTTGTAGTCATAGCCAACTGATTCAGACAGTGACCCACCACAACATTGTCCCTGAACACGTGATTCATTTATGGAATAAAGATTAGGAAAATGTACTCTTGTCCAACTGAGTTCATTGCTACTACCATGTGCTGCAAGTTTCCAGAAGCAACTGGCCTTTTAATGGGGTATAATGAATTGATAGAGGCTCAGCTGGAGAACTACTTTCATGAAGATACCATTGTAGTCTGAGGATGCTGTTATTAAGTATATGATATATGAACTGAATTAGTGACCAGCACATGATATTTTTCTCCACTATTGTTAAATGTTGTTTGGTGAATTACCTTTAGGTAATCCGAGAAGCCGGAGAAAATGGAGGCTCCCAGACCAAATAACGATGTTCAAATCATATGGAATGAGTATTGAATCGATTTAAAAGAAACTATGACAAGAGGAAGTTAATGAAGCAGATTTTACACTGTCCATAGAAGAGGGTGAGAGGGGGCTAGAGGAACGGTTAGTCTTGAATCTTAACCATATTTATATGTTCTGACCCTTGACTGCACCAGCTTTCTCCTCTAATGACAAGGTAATGAGTTTAATAAATGAGGCTCAGGAAGGGCCTTAACAGATGGAAATCCCCTAGAGCCAACACTCTACCAGGGAAGCACAGGCAAAAGTAGTCACACCTGGCCAAGCTGTGTTTTTCCAATTACTAGATGAACAAGGGTTGAAGTTATTTGCCTTTCTTAGAGAAAGGGAATGTGCATTCAGGATGAGTGTCAGCAATGTGTAATGGATCTATACAACCACATACATTCTCAGTAACTCATGCACTTCACTTATAATGTTTAAAGAAGGCAAGTACATGCTTAATATGTCTCATAGATTACTGGTTACACATTTTTTTAGTTTTGTCTTATTTTCTACAGCACAGCTCAATGCTCTAACAATGTAATGCATATAAATTCTACCTATGTACTTTGGAAACCCAACATGTGCTACTAGGAGAGGCAAACTTTTTTATCATCTAAGAACCACTACATTGTTTAGCTTTTCATGTACTTGACTTTGAGATATGATGATTTAGGGGCCTTAGTACTCAAAGGAGTACTATCCCCTCCCAAATAAGTCACCGTAATGATTCTTTTGAATTCTGAAGCTACCACTGGGTAATTTAGTCTTTCTATGCCACTGAACCAATAGTCATAGAAGTTACCTGCATTAACTAGCATGATGGATGATGATTATGTAGGGGAATAGAATTATTTATAAACAGACAATGAGATATATGTCTGGAACCCACAGGAACTAAATATTTCTGTAATATTTTGTCAAAAAATACAAAAAAATGACAATAAGCAGAAACAGATAAAATCACTCAAAGTTCCCTTAGGAAGAAGATTTGGTTCATTCTGCTGGGCGCAGAACTATGACCAGTCACAGTGCTGACTGACCTCATCAGTGACATGAGAAAGGAGAAAGGATGTAATAAACAAAACTGATTTGGAGATCGGTTGTAGAATAGGTTATTAATAACTTCTATTTTTCTTCCTTCTTTTGTTATTAATGTCCCTACTTTACTTTTCTTCTCTTTCCAAAAAACCTTGTGTGTATGTGTGTGTGTGTGTGTGTGTGTGTTACTGTGGACTGGAACCAGAGCCGTCATACTGAGCTACATCCCCAGCCCTTTTTTATTTTTAATTTTCAGATAGAATTTTACTAATTTGCTAAATTGCCTAGGTGGGTTTGAACTTGCTATCCTCCATCCCCAGTCTCTTAGAATAAGGAGATTCCAGATGGTTGCTATCATGCTCATCTCCTACAATTTTTCCTTCTTATGAATTGTTATAAACTTGTAATTTGGTCCTTGTGATAGAAACAACTTACTGGTTTTGCCCAAAACATTGTCCTTTGAAATTGTGGCCAAAACTCAAAGACAAATGAAAGGTTCAAAACTGTCAAAAGGATAAGAGTGATACAGAAGTCATTAAGTTTTATAATAAAGATGTGGACGGGGGACAGGGATTTAGCCCAGTGGTTCTGGGGTCTGCCTCACAACTTCAAGGTCCGGAGTTTGATCCCCAGTACCACATAGCACACTGTCACACGTGGTGGCTCTCGCCTGTAATCGCATCACTTGGGAGGCACAGGAAGGAGGATTGCTGTGAGTTCAAGGCTTGCCTGAGCTACATAGTGAGTTCAGGGGCAAGTTGAATTACAGAGCAAGACCCTGTCTCAAAATCTAAAAAAAAAATGTGGACAATATAGCAAGTGTTAATGTCTAAGGCTTCGTCTTACCAATCATGTGTCTAAAGTTACTATGCTAAAAAGAATGTCCTGGTTTTGACTTTGAGCTTTTTGTTTGTTAGAGTCAATCTGAGATCACCCTTGTGCATTATTCAAAAATTTAATCCAATATACTCTGTGCCACTCACAGAAGATGTGGGGGAGGAGTTCATTTTGTACAATTTTGAATTAAGGCCGGCCTGAAGACACACATATCTATCTTGGTTCTTCTGGTTTTTCAGATTATTAAAGCTCATAAACCAAAAGACCAATGGATGCAAATAGGACACAGACCATCGGCAACAGATTTTGTTATCTGCTTGAGGCAAGTTCTTCCAATGAGCTATTAAATCATCAAAATTTGGGTCGAGTGATTTCTACTCAAATTGTTACTCGGAATCAATACAATGGAGTTTTCTAGAGTAAACTAAAGAACGGAACATTCATAAATTTATAAATTCTCAAATTCTTAAATCATTTCTGAAATGTGGACTTTTACCTTAATGATTCTTTATCCAAACTATGGGGTAATCTTAAATTTCACTGAGACCCTGAGTATTTTGGCAAGGACAATAGTAACCTGTCCCAGAGACAGGGAATTTCTGTAACGTGTTCCTTATTTACTAAACATCATGCATAGGTGCTGAGTTCAGTGGAACAGGTAAGTCATGAACTAGAAAGTCAAATACTATGCCTCCTCACCTGTTTGGTAATCATTTAATTGAAATGTAGTTAGGCGTTCTGATGTGCCAAGCATTGTGTTAAATTCTAACCCACACAAATCCTTGCATTTACGCAACTTCTAATTTAATGAGAGAAGCAAGGCAATACATCGCCATAGAGAGAAATGATCCATTAAGCTTGGAGTCGTTGGTGCTTTCGTGAGAGGTTAGGAGTGCAGAAAGAACATAATATCTATCTAGTTTGTGTAATAAAACCCATTCAGTATTGGCAGGCAGAAAGGGGGCATGCTTGGAATGTGCCCTTGTATTGTATATAAGAGTTGCCTTGGCATATTTAGGAACGGAATTGCTAGACTGAACTTTCAGTTTTCATTGTTAGCTTTACCAGATTTTACCAAGTTATTCTTCCACATGTGCTAATGTTATTGTCACCAATGTGTGAAAGTCCCTTTTTCTACATTTTTGCTATTTCCCACTGCAAAACATTGAAATATTTATTTACCTTTGTAATGGAAACTGAGCCTCATTTTGGCTTTCATTTGTATTTACCCAATTCCTGCTGTAAGGTTATTTTGATTTATTTATTTCTTAGGTATTTGTGATTTTGTGTGCATTTTGTATGAGTTCAAGTGCTGTGCATATCCTGCACAATAAGCTCCTGTTTCTTATATTCTCTAAATATATATTTTTTCACAATATAAATTTCTCTTTAAGTATAAATTTAGCTCTCCCTCAGCTTTTTATGCATTTTACAATTAATATATAGCTCTGAAATTTTCCAAGTTGGTGATCTTTGATCCATAAATTACTTTGAGGCATGTCTACAAGTTTCCTTTTATTAAATTACCTCATTATTTATTTCCAAGTTATTTCCTCTAAATCAAAGGTTATGACCTGGAGGATGCTAGTTGTTTTTTGTTGTAATTGGTTTTATGGCTTAGTAGTTTGGTTAATTGCTTGAGAATAGTGACTTTTGTAAATAGTTATCTACAGAATTCTACTTAATTTCATTAATCTAATATTCCCTCAGTCTGTACCTTCTCATTTTTTTCTGTTTCTTCTGTTAATATTGGTATATTAATTGATTATGTGTGTGTGTTAATTTTGGTCAATCATAGCTTATCTTTTTATTCTATGTTAACTGGGTAGATTTTAGAATCAGTATATAATTTGGTTGGATATTACTTTATAATTAATGATTCACTACTTCAGAAAGATATTTGGTTTCTTGATGTAAACTTCTTTGTTACTGATGTAGTTGTATGTGGCTCTATTTTGGTGGATATATTTGTGTTAATATCATCCTCTTATTTTTCATCTTTGTATTTTTCCTTAAATTGTGCTTCTTGTGAAAAATTCTTTGTTTTCAACTCATATGGAAGATATGTGTTCTATCTCTAATCTTGTTAGGTGGCTTCCTGAAAATCAACATGCATATTTCACTTCAATTCTAAAATTAATCAATACTTTCTCTTTTTTCTCGGACAATAGAAAGAACTTCAGCTTACTGATGATCACCACCTGCCTACTTACATATGGTTTCCCACCAAGACTGGGAGCTAATGGATATTGCATTTTTAACACTTTTCTCTATAAAGTATAGGATTAAAAATACACTAAGGGAATTGTATAAGTCAGATAGTTCTCATTAAATCAGCTGTTCATAAAGAAAGTAAAGAAAAAAGTTTCTTTAAATATGAGATAAAACAAAGTATTAAAATTATGCCTGCTTGTATTAAAGTTTTTATATTTTATCTAAAATCAATAAGAATTCCATTTTAGTAGAATTAGCTAAAGGTTTTGTTGTTGTTGTTGTTTTTGTTTTTTGAGACATGGTCTCACTTTATAGTTCAGGCTGGCCCTGAGTTCACTATGTAGCCCAGGCAAGCCTCGAACTCAGCAATCCTCCTGCCTCTGCCTCCTGAGTGCTGGGATTGCAGGCGTGAGCCACCATGCCTAGCATTGTGGTATGTGGTGCTGATTGCTGATGGGCGTGAGTCACCATGCCTGGTATTGTTGCATGTGGTTACCGGAGACGGAACCAGGGACTTTGCATTTGCTAGGCAAGCGCCAGAACCACTGGGCTAGATTTCCAGCCCTGAGATAATGTTTTAATCATTTGAATTGATATATTATTTGGAGAATCTTCTAAATGACACCACTAGATGCTCTGATATATTACTGTTCTTAAGTAATATCTAGGTGGGGGGATACATTTTTAATTATTTAGGAAAAGACTTCCACTTCCTAGCACAAGGCCTATTTACCGAGGCATACTTACTCAAAGCAGATTTTCTTCTAAAAGCAATTTACGTTTTCTGCCTTGAAGTATGATTTCCTTCTTTTTGTAGCTATTGAAATTTTTTTTGTGATGTTCTTAGTATGACTAAAAATAAAACCACTTTTTTTCTTAGGCCAGAATTTTTCTATATGGAATATTATAAATCTTTGCACAATTGAAGAATTATTTTACCTTTATTAATTTACAATCAAATAAAATCTCCACCTATTTTCGAGCTAGTTGGAGCTCGTAGCCACTTTTCTGTTGTTTATACTAAATTACATTAATTAACCTACTCAAAATAAATATGTAATTTATTACCTAATGAGCATAAAATATTTTCAGAGATCTACAAAAATCTGGAACTTGCCAGTGACTTATTTAAAATTATTTTTAGCAGTTTCTGAATTGCAAGTCAGATTTGTGATCTTATGTACCAAAAGAAAGGAGAGATCAAAGTTTTATTTGGCCATTAATCAATGTATTAACACCTTAAAATCACTTGTGTTTGAAAATGTGGAACTTTGAGCCTTTTGAGTGTTTTCTGTGTGAGGAATGTTATATGAATGTTATATGAATCAAACTTCCTTTTAACCACCTGAAAACAATTAAGGGCAAGTCAAGGTATTAACTCAAGTTCATTGATGTTCAGGAACCTTACTATAAGAAAAAAGGCAACAAATTAGTTCCAGGTATTTATAGTTAATTTATTTGAACTCAGAACATTTTAAAAAATGTCCTCAACTCATGTGCCACTTGAGGATGTGGCGTAGATAAGCGAGAGTACAGTAGAAACCTTGTACACTAAAGTTTTTCTAGGGAACAGATGTAACTTGAAAAGGTACCAGTTTGGTCATGCTACCCAACAAATCTTCCAGTCACATCAATAGGGTGCCATTTGGCTAGTCATGCTTGGGTGAAGAATATCCGGAGGTTCTATGTCAAGTCATTGAGGATGCCCCATTAAGTCATTCAAACTAAACTTCCTAGCAAGTGATCACTAGAATCTCAATTTAGGAGTATTCTTTGGAGACTTAATGACAACTTCTAGCAAAGCTACAAGTATTTCATCTGGGGTACCTATTAGTATTCTCCGGAGTGATGCTAGAACTTACTGCTTCTTCCTGGAAGCACATGAAAGAAAGTTAGATCCCTTCACCAAATCTGCCCTGAGATACGGAGAAGTGGATTGCATTAAGAGTCGAGCTACATGGGCCCTTTAACAGAGTTCCTTAACCTTTGTACTTTTTGAAGCTTCATTTGTGCCCTGTCATGCAGGGATGTTTTAAGAACATACTTATGTCTACGATCCTTTCTCTGTCTTTTCTTAGTGACACAGGGGTGAATCTTAGGAGTGATCTTCTCTAAGAAAAAATGAGGGGGTGCATAGAGAAATAACTCTTTTTTGTTTTTAAATTCAAGTACAAAAACTGTACCTTTAGTTATTCATTCCTCTTTTCTATTTGCTTTCAACATTTTAATTATTTCAAAACTGATTTTATTAAATCCAAAACACTGTCTTTCATTAAAAAAAAACCTACTACATATCTTTTTAAGTTATGGGGAATAAAGTTTATTTTGGAAGATAATGTTAAACAAAATTAAAATTGTCAGCAAATAATGACAGTTTAACTTCTTCCTTTCCTGTCTTTATTCCTTTTATATCTTTGTCCTGCCTGATAGATATGCTAATGTTACCAGCATTATATTGAACAAGAGTGGTGACAGAGGGCATCCTCATCTTGTTCCTGATCTTAGTGTAAAAGGTTTCAGTTTTTGGTCATTAAGTATGATGCTGGCTGTTGGTTTCTGATAAATAGCTTGTATTAAATTAAAATTGTTTATATTAGTAATATAACTGAGCATTTTTTATTTAATATAACTGTGACACATGTTCCTGCTTTGCTGTATCATGGTATCATTGTACCTAAACTATTTTATAAAACTGATGTGCTAAAATTTCACTTTGCTGTTTTTGCTTGTGCTCAGATTCCAAACCAAACTCTCTATAGGTCTCTGTAGTCTCTGTGCCCATCTAATCACGAGCCTGTAAATTATCCAAGCCTGTATCACTGGCCCTTTATAAATCCACTCCACTCTCTTTATCACTGGGGGAGGGGTGTCCTCTCTTCCAAGTTATTCTTGGTATCTTTCGGTTGCAGTTTGAAAAGAGCACCATCAGGTGTACGAAATGTCCATTCATTCACAAAGTAGCAGGATCGTTTTTCAGGTGTTGGTTCTCTGCATATTGAAGTTGCAATTCACGCAGACGAACTTGAGTATCTCCTAGCCAAAGTGCAGCTGCCTGAGATCTAATCCCAGTCTCTTCATTCTCTTTGGCCCTTGATCTTTAACTTCATATTCTGCCTGACACCTTTCCAGTAGCAATTGACAGAAGTTGCCACTCTTGTGGGTTAATTGGCCGATGACTCAACAGCTAATGACACACGCAAGTGCCCGTGTAAGAGAAATTCCACAGGTTCTTGTGAAGAGTCATCTGTAACCCGGCCAGTCAGAGTCTTGCAAACCGTGCAACTTCGGTTTCCAAATTGCCAGGTTGCTCTGCGAGATGATCCAGAAACTCCTGAACATACTCGGGCACAGTGAGAAAACCCTGAGAAACCTCTTCATAGGAGTCTGCACAAGCAGAATAACTAACCAGTAGGGGGAAACTCCAGGGTGCTGGTAGCAGCTTAGACATTAACAGAGGGGCCACAACCACCTGCCGTTCGCCTTTGCTGCTTCTGAGCTCCCCTGGGAGGCTTTACCTGGGGACGTAGGTGCAGCTCCCTGCCTCTTCGGAGGTAAACCCTGACCTACCCAGTTTGCTCAGGAGACTTGTGACACCGAGGGTGGATGGCTAGAAACTGCAAACACAGGGGAAGGAGCTTTTCCCCTGTTCTCAGGCGTGCTCTGACAGACTCCTGTGGACGCCGGGGACTGGTGGGCCTAGGAGAAGTTCTCTCGTTTGTTCCACAAGCTGCGGGGGGAGGGGAGCCTTCATGGTGATGCCTGACACTAAGAGGCCACCGTAGCAGACGCCTCTGCCCGCGGTTAGCAGGCTGTCGTGGCGCAAGCTTCCTGCCCCTCCGCAGTTCGGCTGTGTTATACTGGAAGTAACAGAGCACAGCTGAGTTCAACTTCCAGGTATTTCTATCTGTGATAAATGTGTCCCGTTAAGTTCTGGGTGGAATGAGAGTGGTTCTTTTTGCATACACGCTTTCTGTGAAGGGTAACACAGATTTGGGACAGCCCCGAAAACGCTATAGTATTAATTTGTAAGTAACTTTCTATTGTCCTATATGTGAACCATTGAAACCTTCTTCAAAAAAAAAAAAAAAACACACACATAAAATACAAAATAACCATTATCCATATTCTCAACAACTGGAGCTAAATAATTATATCATTTTCACATCGATGTGTGTATTTTTTAAAAGTAACATTGGCACTATATATTTAAAATATTTGCATCCTATTTGAGCTATTTATAAAATACACTTTGCAGACAAGAGTTTCCATCCTACTGATGCACTACGTGTATTTAATCAGTGAACCAGAGGAAGAAAGATGATTTCTTTTCAGGTTTATACACAAGACTGTGCACACATATTTTTGCTGGTACTCACGCATTTCAAGTAATTGACACATTAGGCAAGTGAATGTGTGTATTTGAAAGCCTGGTTTTGTATTATTATATTCTTTCAACAAGTATTGTACTAATTTGCCTATTTACCTGCAGTGAACGGAAACCCCAATTTTACTCTGTCCTCCACAACCCACTGTTAATTGAACAAGCTAAGAGATGTCGCTGATGTCTCCTTGGTAAAATCATGAAGCAGACTTGTACCAGATGTTGAAATAACACCTGGCTGTTAACAACAGTTAGACAAACTGAAGAAGCGTCTTTAAACTCAATCCTGAAAGCTCTTCCCTAAAGTTTGAAAAGCTTTAGGCAACTGAAGAGAAAGAATGCTTTAATTTGAACCTAGGGGTCCATATGCTCTCCACAAATCAAGCCCATTAGCTTTGCTTACCTTCTGGTTTGGCGATCATGCAGAAACTATGTCCCCTGCCAGGGAGAGATAAAAGTCTACATTAAAAATACACTGCACCTTATCTCACGGGCTTTCATTCTCAGAGTGGACCGACTCCACCTTCCTGTCGTGTGGGCCTAACGGGGACGGCAGTAATGTTAAACAATGCCAGCGACGTGCAATCTGAGCTGCTGTGTCATGTCTGCCATCTGCTTGGGCCGAATGGCACTGGCCTGGCCCTTGCTTCTTTCCTGCCCCTGAAACTTGACTATTAGATTTTAATTACATGGTTCTATGATTAAATCAGAGAGAAGGAAAAGCGAAGAAGGCTCATGTCCCCAGAAGTGCAGCCGGCCCCAAGGCTTTGGAAGCAGCTGGCGTCGGGGAAGCAAGTGCCCCCGTGGCATGTGACAGAGAGGGAGGGAAGGAGGGAGGCAGGGAAAGACGGACAGGGAGGGAGGGAGGGAGGGAGGGAGGGAGGGAGGGAGGGAAGTAAATATGAATACAAACCCCTCCTGCATGATGCTCTTTTAGTTTTAATTGATAAGGTTTTGATTGAAAAAGAATTTTACGTTTGTTGATCTAGAAAATAAAAAGCGTTTCTAACAGGCAAAATGCAAAAACAAATTCTTGTTTCCTCCCATTTTGACCTTGTCATGTTCTGGTCTCTCAGTAATTTTGAGAGCCTGAGAACGTGGACATATTTTCTGCGAATTAAAGAGGCAAAGGTGGGACATATTTTTCCATCGGTGCTGCCTCTTTTTCACCTCCAATAAATTAATATCATGTTAATGTCACCATCGAGATAAATGCTTCCCGGTGGACTTCGAGAGTGAAATTCAGCATGTTCTGGAGGACAATTGAGAAACCCGTGCAAAAGGAGAGAACCATTGTAAATAATCTCTTTAACGTTACTGTATGAGGTGGCACAGAGCAATACAAGGTATTTGAGCCCAGGCCCAAGAGGCTAGAATTTGTACTAGCTAAAAAAAAAAAAAAAACAAGTCAGAAAATTACTTGAGCTTTCCTTGACTCAATTTTCTCAGCTGGAAAATGGGTTACTAAGGACAACTATCAAATGGAATGATGAATCAGTTTCATCTGGCTAGTAAGTGACATTTAGAATGGGATCTATGAAAAGATAAGATTTACTTTTATTGGACGAGACGAAGGAAACCTTGTGTTTGTTCCTTTGTTTTATGGCAGAATTATTTTCCTTTTAGTTTTCCTCCAGGTACTTAAAATTTGATCTTTTCCTAGAAATCCAGGCGGTACTATCTTGGCTCTTTCACAGATTTTTCTCTGCAGGCACAGGGCCTGCTGTGAGGAATGGATTTATGGTGATATTGCGTGATCTCTTGGTCACAGCGATGGAATTTTCAACATCATTTCAGTGATGAAAAATATTTTGGCCACGAGGAGGGTCGCAGATGAGGAGCTGGTGCTTCTCGAACCTTTTCAAGGCTTCAGCAGCAGAGCTGGCTCCCACTTCCACCCTGTGTTTCCATCTGTTCAGTTCTCTTGGGTTCTGTCCTTGTGAACCATTCTCAATACTTGTTACTTTTGTTTGTGAAAAGCTTATTCACAAAGCCATCTTCTGTTTGTATCTCACAAGTGGGGTGTGTGCCAAGCAGCCCTTCCTTGTAGAGACCTGGGAGGTGGAGGTCTGACAGGCAAATCAACTCTGGTGTGCAGCTACTGAGGTCAAAGAGGGAAATAGACCAAGTACAGGATGATACAGTCACTGCAAGCATGTGTTGATTTATTCTGCGTCTTGGTGCTCTAATGAGGCTTGCCTCATTTCCAGAGCTAGAAAAGGGAGGTGTCGGAACCCAGCTCTTTGCCGTGGAAGCCAACGTTCTTGACGATGGTACATATTACAGTCCACAGCACCGTATCCATGGCATAACAAATGCAGTAATATTTACATAGGTCTCTTTGTGCACTGACCTCTTCTAAACCACCATTTAGTGATTGACACACACTCTCACATAGGAAACACAGTACAAAGAATATGGTAGGGACTTTGCTTTTCCAGTGGAGAAGCTGAAGTTTGGAGACCTAGTCAGGCCAGATTCAGACAAAGGCCCTCTTACTCAATATATTGATTAACCGACTAATTTTATAGTGCTGTGACATTCATCTGACCAGAGCTACATCACTAGTTTTTTTGACAATTTTTTTTTTTTAAATCAGGTGTTCACTAAGTCACTAAGTTACAAGACAGAATTTGAACTTGTGAACTCCCTGCTTCAGACTCTGGAGACCTGGAATTACAGGTGTGTGTCTTTTCACTGCTCCAGATTGTTATTAACCATGTCTTGTTGGGGTACATGAGATTATGCTCCTGACAGCCTATTGTTTGTAATAGAAACGAAGCTGTGCCTATGTAAAACATGAAGAATCAATACAAAATTTAAAATGATAGAGAGGGTTTTAGTGTGCATTAGGTATCCGGAGCTGCAGCTTCTGATCAGCCATAACTCATAATATTCACTTTGACAAACCAGCCAAGGCATTATAAAATAAAGGAAATCAAGAGATGGCTATTATACATCCTTCCAGATAATCATTATAAAAACAGACTATAGGTCAAAGGAGATTGAAAGAAGAGCTCCTTCCTCTGAAAAAATATGAATGATGTATTCATTTATTAGTTCTTTTCATTTTTACATCTCATTTTATAATAGGTGGTTTTGATTGTGCACATGTCATAGAACCACCCTGGCTGTGACCAAACATCTGAGTATCTGGTGGTCCAGTCAAGGTAACCCATGAACAAGGCATCATATGGTACAATTGTGGATTCTCAGAAGTTGAGAAAGACAGCATCTGACTTTGTCTGAATTGAGCATCTTTTGTGACTTATTGTTACATCTGGGAAGAGACAAAGCAAAGAGGTAGATACCCTGGTCACCAACTTCAGGAAAACTAAGATGATAAGAAGAATTATCTGTGAAGCCAGACATGGCCTACCAACTGTGTCTTAAACCTTATCACTATACGGAAAAAGGGTCAGATTCTCTGTCTAACCTAACCAAATTATGACAGTAAAAACTCTCCCTGAAATTTTGCTTTACCTTTCTTGATTAAAGGTAGCAGAGGGGGTCAAAGCCCCTCCAGGGAGTGGAACTTAGAGGCAAGGACTGTGATGGCCCGAGATGGAAGACTGATTCTGCTAGCTTTCTCTTAAACCTACTGCTAAACTTACCAGCATCAGTTTTAGATATAATTTATACACTTCCTTATCATGCTCATTCTGAACTCTCCTTACAACAGACATTAAGGGGTCTGCCCCAGTTCTGTTGAAATCTGGCTGTTCCCATGAAAACAGTGAGTGATCTCTTGGTTACCAAGAACCAGCCAGTTCTTAACATGCTTGCTGAGCATGACGGGAAACAGATGTGAATATTGAACATGACGTCTCTCCTGGTTTCATTTGAAAACCTGACTACTGGATCTGTCCCATAAAATTTACTTAAAGTGGTTATTAAATTGTAATAAATTTAATTTAAAAGAACTTTAAATGTAGTTTAATGAGATCCTCTCATGTGATAGGGTTTTATAGTCTCTCTACTTCCTATCGCCAACAATATCAAATCAGCTCCCTGTCCTCTCTCATTTCCTCGGAGAACCTTTCTGTAGACGAGTCAAGATTTTCTTTCTTTCTTTCTTTTTTTCCCTTTGGCAGCAGAGAAAGTCATACATCCAGAGGACCAAGGTTTCAGCACTAGTTTGTCATCTCTTGATGGTATCACGTCTCATTTTTAAAAGAGAAAATTACAGTGGAGCTCATAGACCATAGAAATGTCAAAAGTACTAAAGAGTTTGATCCTTCTGATAATTTGGAAAAGCTCTCTCAAAATCCCATGGATGTAACAAAAAAGCAGGAGAAGGGGGAAGTCAGAGAAAGAGAAAAACTCATTTCCCCTCGACCGATGTAGCAATCAGCTTTGCAATTACCAAGATCCATTTCACTGGACTTTATAACTGGGAATGAAATGAGTGAGAAATGAGAATCTCTAATGAAGACTGGGGTCCCCACCCACCGCGTTATCATCACGATCCACCAATTTCAACATTCAGTTGCCGGCTTCGTAATTTGCAGCTTATTTTCACACAGCTCGCCAAGCGGTTCGCATTCATTTACGTTATTGCTGTTTAACATGCAGACGAAAAGAAATATGGCTGAAGATCTGATAGGCTCGGCACTTTTTTTTTGTCTAGTTGAGTTTGTTTTGCTGCCGAAAACAAATGTCTCTGGAGCTCCGTTTAATTTAGCATGTCAAACTGCTTCCTTTAAGAGCGATTTGGAAACGCTTTACATATATGATAGACGATAGAGACCACGAACCTGAACGGAGGAGGGAAGGACGCCCATGCGAGGGCCTGAGAAAACTCGACCGGACTGCTTAGCAGCGAGAGTGATTTTCCACCGGCGCTCAACGGACAGCAGGACTCTCCGATTGGAAGAAACAGACGAAGGGCGGAAGCCATGTCAACATCATAAATTACAAACGACTTTCCTCCATGCTTCTCTCTTTTTTTTTAATTGAATTCTTTATTGGTACAATTTATATACATCTCAAAATCACATATAACATTGGGAAATTTGTACCAGTATATGCCACAAGTTAATTCTCATTTTTACCCATATCCCTACCCACTCCCCCCTCCTCCCCCCTTATACATGCTCTTTTATTTTCTTTCTGTATCATATTTATTCCTTCCCC
>PVIC010004677.1:7061-61272 GCA_004025085.1 Thryonomys swinderianus
TCTTTTATTTTCTTTCTGTATCATATTTATTCCTTCCCCTCATCACATTCCCACACCAAGTTTCCTATAGAAATATTCCACTCTATAAAAGCTGTCCTACTTTCTAGAACTCATTTGCATCTACAGGTGTTCATGCCAAAGAGAAGATCCGGATATTGTCTATCTGTGATCTATTGATTTCACTTATTAGTATATCCTCTAGGTGTCTCCATGTCACCCAATTCTTAGTTGTCTGAGAATATTTTTCTTAATCATGAAGAAAGTTGAGTTTTGTTAGATAATTTTCCCTTTGACATAATTTTGTTATTTTTTTCACTCACTGCCTGTACATTAATTTTTCAAATGTTGACTCAGTCTTGTATACATGAAATAAATCATTTTTGGTCATAGTGCATATTGTTTTCTAGATATTGTTGTATTTGGCTTGAGAACTTTCAATTTATATTCATAAGTGGTATTATTCAGAAGTTTTTGTCTCACATTGTTTGTGTTTGATTCTGATATTAACATAATACTATCTTCGTGGAATGAGTTAGCAAGTATTAACTGTGCTCCCACTTCCTGGAACTAAATATAGAAAACTGGTATAATGCTTTCTTAAATGTTTGGTGCAGGCTGAGGTGCTGTGGGACACAGCTCATGGCTGCGTGAATGTAGACCTAAGTTTAACCTAAAACTCTGATGAGAGAAGAACAGGAAGAGGATGAGAAGGGAAGAGGTAATACAAAGAGAGCAGGAGGTAGAATGGGAGAGAGAGAGAGAAAGAGGAGAAGAAGGAGGAAAACAGGAAGGAAGGAGGGAGGGAAGGACTCAGTTTTTAGTCTCTCTGTTCTTGAGCTGTAACATTTTTTGCTTGTTTTTTGAGACAGGGTTTCACTGTATAGTCTATGCCGGTCTCAGAATTATTAGAATCCTCCTGCTTCAGACTCCCAAATGCTGGGATTCCAGGCAGATGCCACCATGCCTGGTGAGCTGTGACTTTTCATAAGTAACACCCAGTTTTCACTCGTTCCCCTCCCTAAGGGAGAAACGAAGTCCAGAGTGGATGGGAATTGGGACTTTTCTTTCTTCTGGGCCTCTTAGGCTCTGGTAGAATATTCTCCCTGGAGTACGTGTCTTATTAAGAAGAAAAGAATGTGCTGGCTATATTTCAGAATGACTGCCTTCCACCCCGCACCCAGACACACCTCTGAGCCATCAAAGGAGTTGTCTCTGCTCTTTGTAGTAAGAATCAGATAAGCCTCCTGCAGTTAGAACTCACCTAGGACCCTAAGACTGGTTCTTCACAGCACGTCCGTCAAACTTGCCTACATTGAGCCTCTGCTGTTCTACTGATTACAGTTGTAGATTTCAACCTTCTACTGCTTCCAGCTGAGATTTGCTACTGAAAGCTGTGATTGTCTGTTTTTCAACATTTGGTTTTCCTTGTTTGGAAGCATGTGTTTGTCTTGGGTTCTCAGTGCTTTGAAGGATATAAGAATTGTTTACCTTCAGTATGTTCCGTTTTTATTTGCTAGCATGGAGTCCTGACTTCTGAACTCCTTAGACAAAGGACCAGAAATTGCAAGTCTGTTCATGGTTATTTTGATATTTGTTTAATGAAACTCTTCCTTGAAAGTAATCTAAAGATGAATTTTTGCGAGCATCTTGGAACTGTTTGTATTTCAAAAGAATAATAGGTTCCAGTTCAGGGGTTTGTATGAAACTGGTGAGAGTAACCAGATGGCAGTGTGTATGACTACAGCTCACCGACTTGAAGTGTGTTTATATTATCAACAACATTTAAAGAAGGTTTGAATTAATAAAGCTTGAAAAATTTGTGCACTGGTTTGCTGAAGCCTCAGAATGCAAAAGCCATCACCATTCTTGCATAAGGCACATGCTGTTGTGCATTAAATAGTGTACAGGTATATTCACTTCTTACGTTATTTGCTTCTTACATTATTTGCAGCTTGTTTCTAATTCTTCAAGGAAATGTAACTCCGTTGTGCAATTAGCTATCATTTGTAGTTAAAAATGCATTTTGTACATTTAATCTATCAATTCCAGAATTTAAAAGATCTTTGAAATCTTTTTTTTTTTCTCTATTCTGTGTATTGTCCCTTCACTCTGTTCGTTGTTCCTTTGGTGGGCAGAAGCTTTTTAGTTTGATATGATGTTGTATGTTGACTCTCAGGATTATTTCTTGTGCCACTGAGGCTCTGTTCACAAAGTCTTTTTCTAAACCTATGTTTTCACAAGTTGTACCTAATTTATCTTCTAGCAGATTAAGTGTTTCTGTTTTAACATTTAATCCTTAATCCATTTATATTCTGGTTAGTATGTGGTGAGATATATGAAATCATTTAGTATTATTTTTATATTTCACAGATCAAATCTGGAGAAGATAAGTGTGCTTTCTAAAGTTTAATAGCTAGTATGGAGCATGATTACATGATGACCCCTTAAAATGTAGTTTTCAGTCCTGTCCTAAACAAATTTAGGTTCTGTTGTTATTTACTTTGAATAGGAGATTACCACATACCAGAGTTAATAATTACAACACAGAGACCGTGAAGGATCTCAAAGCAATAACTGACTTATCACAAAACACCTGAATTATATCTCTATAGTTCTAGTTTCCTAGTTCTGAAAGTATTTATTTTATTATATCAGAATATTCAAAACCATATTCAAATTTGGCAACTCCATTAAAAACCAGTTTAATTTAAACATTTTGTTTATTCCCAACCCATGTGACTTAATGGCAACTGGTTAAGAAGAGCATTTTGTAAGGGCGACAGTAGAATGAGCCGTGACTTTGTAGGGTGAAGCCATTAAAGTTTCCGGGTAAACCATGCCTGCTTTTGTAAACCTTAGTGCTGTGGCAAAGCAGATAATACCGATTTTGGCAGATAACACAATGGTTCATTTCAAGGTAAAATCTGGATTCAGGCTTAATGGACTACTAATATATTCTTGAAGTTACCATAGACAAAGGCTCCCTAGAGACCTCCAGAGCTCTGTGGGAACTTGCCTGCCTGCCCACAGGAGGGTGGGGCAGTACAATAGCTTTTAGAATACACTTCTGGCCAGTTTTACATGTCACATAGCAAAGGAATTTAGAGATCGATTTTCAAAGCTGCTTTGTGGTTCTCAGTGGCAATGACTTGAAATACACACTTCAACCACAGTCACAGTTTGTGTATCTGTGACCCAGCACCATGTAGTAAAATAGCGACCTCGCCTCTGAATGAACAATGGTTTCCTAAACTTGCAGAGTTTTATTTTTCTTTAATTGGCTAACATTCAAGTCCATTGAAGGTGTTGATGCCATTTGTACTATTTGTCCCAACCAACTTTTTACAGAAATTCAAGAATGTATAATTACCATTTGCTCTGAAACACTGATATATGTGTGATGTGTGACAATTGTAATTTACATTAATGTTAGAAAGGTAGACACAGGCAGGAATTAAGTTTAAAAAAGAACTTTGCTCCTTTTAAGTGTTGACTAACATAGGAAAGATCATTGTTTTGGCTTTTCAAAAAATTTAAAAATAGATTTAATCCACTACTTTAAAGTTTGTGAGTCTGGAAAATTTACTTAACATTGTGTAATTTTTTATTTTTTTTATTTTTTATTTTATTTTTTTTGTAATTTTTTATTTTTCATAGTTGTTCATCAACATCTTTTAAAGGGACACTATTTAATATATGGACCTTAATTTTTTTTGTGGTAATTAGGGGAAAAAAGGCAGTCTGCCATGTGGAATTTTCTTTGGATTAGTTATATTACTGTAAGTGAAAAGATGCTTCTTGCATGTCTCATTGCCCTGAGACTCAATAAAAAAAGATTCTATATTTTTATTTAGGTCTCAAATGATCATTTGTTGAACCATATTGTTTTAGTTGAACTTATGCTGTAGAAATTTTTATAAAACTTTCATCTCACCTTGATACTTGATTTTTTATACAATTTTGTGAGATTCATAACATTACTTTTTAATAATTATGGAATAGTCCCTCTGAACCAAGTTCTACTTTAATCTGGAGCACTTTAGTTACACCATATATTTTTGGCTTTTCACAAACCTCTCGATTTCTGCATAAAGTCTACTTCTTTAGTAATAACTACATTCTATTATAAAGAATCTCCCACTGAGCAGATTTTGGTGATAGTTTTCAATATTTTTGTTCGCAGTACGATAGGTTCTTATGTCCATGGTTAAGCATGTGGATCTGGACCTGATAAACAGATTCACAGAGGGATTCCTGATTTATTTGTTCTCCATGTTTAATGTGAACTTCACAAATATAGTGTTTTCAGAAGTTGCTAAGGAGCTGTTTTCAGAGTTCCATCTAGTTATATTTCCTTACTAAATAAATAAAGGCACTTTTGACACTTATAACCCTATCAATGGGAATTGTAAGAGAGAAGGTGGGCTCAGATCTTTCTTTAGAAAGCTGGACTGATGGTCACTTTGTTAACCTACCATGACACTGAAAGGCTCTGCTGTCCAGGTAGAACATGCAGTGCTGTCACTGTTGACCCTGTTGACTTGATGTGTTCTGCACAAGTAACATTTATCTCTTTTCTTCTCTATCAGCTTCTTGTTTGGTCGTCCAGTTTATGGTGCAGAGTACTTCCCCGTGTGAAATAATAAAAACCATGTTTTTACTTCACTACAAATTTTCTATCTTAGATTCTTAAATTTGTAAATACCGTGCTCTCCCTTCTATTGATGCAACCTGATTTATGCTTTTATCTTTATCTTGATTATGAGAACATCTTCCTTTAGATTTCTCTTTGCTTCCCTGCTTGTCTTCTACTCACTGATTTCCCAAAACATTTAAATTAATAAATCTCCTGACATGCACCCATTAGTATTTCTTCACTCACTTCCGATCTCTAACAAAAGATACCTGTTTGCCCGGTTCTTTCCATCAGAGAACAACTCTTTTGGGGTTTTGTGCGCCCAGAAAGTCCTGAACTGTCATAGTAGATTTCTGTTTTCTGGGAGAAAAAAATGCCCAACATCCACAACTTAGAGAAGGAAAGGTTTATTTCATCTCATAATTCCAGTCTGTGTCTGGCTGGCTCCTAGGCAGGAATAGGATGGCAGAGGAAAGGGTGTGCAACCCGTGGCAGCCAGAAAGTAGAGAAGAAAGCAAGGAGAAGGTGCAAAGATTATACCCTCTGGGTCACAACCCCATGGCCCCGCTAATCAGGCCCCACTGACTAACTCTTCATGTAGCTACTGAACCCATTATTCAATTAATCCACTGATGAGTATAATATGGTTGCCCCTGATCCAGTCATCATGTGCACATGTGAGACTTTGGGGGCTATTTAGATCCAAGCTATACCATTAACTCTGAACATAGTATCCAGTACAAACTGCCTGATCACAGTGACTTTGTTAATTCAGACATTAGCATTATGTCCTGGTTCCTTCTACCTCCTATTTCAGTTTGGTTAACTTGTTCAACCTGCAAGTTCCTCAGACATTTTTCATACTTTATTGTTTCAACCAGGCTATAGTTTGTTTATCTGCATGGATTCCATTATTTCTTCTGGGTACTTTCTGTAGCTTGTAGAATGGTGTAAATAATCCTACAAAGGCTTGTTTTAGTGTCACTGAAGCATATTGGAAAGAGAAGCACATGATCATTTTAGAGTTCGCACAGACCACTGAGATCCCTTACATAATGCTCTGGGACCTGACACACTTAGCTTGAAAAAATTTTACTTTACTCCTGTGCTTATCATACTATAACATAGCTAACCTATTTCAGAAAAGATACTGTTTCTATTACTTTACACGGATAAATTGCAGTCTTACTGAACTCCTGAATTGATTATTAATACATTGTTATTATACTCATTATTATTGCCCTTTCTGTTGCAAGATCAGAGCTAGAAAGTTGTGTAGTGGAGATTTGCAACTGTATCTCTTCATTCTGTAGGTTTGTCATTTCCGAATATTTGAAAATATATTCTGTCTTTGCTATGGGATATTTGTCAAGAACAGCATGAACAATGAAATACGTGATTTCTGTAAATGAAGAGACTACATTTTTGCTTCCTCCTGTTCATCTCAGGAGGAAGTGTAGCCTTTGCCAATTGGTGTAAGTAGAAGAAGCATCCTCACCCTCCCTCTTCAGCACTACCTTGAAAAAGAGATGGCGAATGGGGACTCATCAAGTCGTGGACCATCTGTGTGTCATAAAGCACGGATGTGACTGCTAGGCATTGTGTTCTGGAGAGCAGGTGCTTTCTTTCTGCTTGTCGGGCTCCTTCCTGAGAAAACCTTTGGACATGGTCTTGGTTTTCCAAGAAGATACAGGATGTTTCATGTATTTAGTGATTATGTCTCATCTCTTGGACTTAAACATTACTAGACTCTTCTAGGTCCTGTAGTACTTTCTCAGCACTGTTGATAATTGACAGTAGTGCTTGTTTTCCTCTCTTTTGCTCGGCTAATAGAAGGTATTGCTTTTTGCTGTCAGACAGCCAGGCAAGGTCTTCCCCTTTATCTAGTCAAAATGTCAAATTCAACTCTTTTTTTTTTTTTTAATCCAAGGCCCAAGTCTTTTTTTTTTTTTTTTTTTTTTTTTTTTTTTTTTTTTTTTTTTTTTTTTTTTTTTTTTTTTTTTTTTTTTTTTTATTCAAGGCCCAAGTCTTTTTTTTTTTTTTTTTTTTAGTTTTTTGTTTGTTTTTGTTTTTGTTTTGAGACAGGGTCTTGCTTTGTAGTTCAGGCTGGCCCTGAACTCACTATGTAGCCCAGGCAAACCTTGAAGTCACAGCAATTCTCCTGCCTTTGCCTCCTGAGTGCTGGGATTATAGATGTGAGCCACCATGCCCGGCATTGTGGTATACAGTACCAGGGATCAAATTTGGGACCCTGTGCAGATAGCAGAACCACTGAGCTAAATCCCCAGCCCCAAGGCCCAAATAATTTTTAAAGTACAAAGAAATAGATATGAATGACAGTGAAAAGCCACAGATGCATTATAAATGCTAAACTTAATTGTGATACTTAATTGGTTTATCTTTAAATTGAACATGGTCTCTGAAAAACAGAAGGATATCTCTTTCTTTAATTATTGAAGGGAAAAAGAGACATGATGGTGTCTGTTCTCTGAATAAATGACTCGGCTCATTTTCTCAGATTTACTGACTTGAGACCCTCCCAGGACTTTCCCTGCGTCTTTATAGGTGACTTGGCTTGGTCTAAGTACACAATATACATTTTAATTGTGGTTCTATTTGTTTTACTGTTTTCATTTGATAGATGATAGGTAGGAGGATGAGGACACTTGCTTAAACTTTTCCACTCTTCAGTGTCTGAGGCAGGACTTACAATGAGGCCACCTCACTGCAGGGACTACACGTACAGTTCAAGAGCACTGTGGTCTAGTAAAATTTGCTGAGATGATGACAATGTTTTTTATGTGTTCAGTCCATTATCTGAGCCTTAGTTACAGTGACTTGAGCTGCTGAAATGTAGCTAAAACACCAAATGCATTTTCATATTTCATTTAACTTTGAAATTTAAATAATCACACGTGACTAGCACCTACTCTTAGTCAACACATTCCCAGACTACACTACGTCTTGAGGAAAAGTTAAGATATATTCTGGGTCAAGGAAGGAAAATTTAATTGGACAAGTTTGTTACACGCAAGGATCTATCCTGCCTTTGCTTATTTATGAGTCTAAAAAACATGTTTTTAAACCAACAATGTTAATATCCTCACAGTGTTAACAGTCATCATAGGTAATTTTAAGAAATAGAGCATCTTCCATGTGTCCTACAGGCTTCAAATTTGTGTTTTATGTCATAATATGGTTAGAGTATGATAATAATCATGCTGGGCATGGTGGCACATGCCTGTATTCCAGCGGGAGGCTCAGCTAGGAGAATCACTCTGAGTTTGAGGCCAACCTGGGCTACCTTGCAAGTTAAGGACAGCCTTAACTGCCTAGTGAGACCCTATCTCAAAACAAAGACAAAAACAAAAGCAAATGAACAAAAATACCTGAACCTCCTTTCGAAAAACTTCAAGAGACAGTAAGAAAAATAATATGTTAGCAGTCACAAATACTGATAATTGGGCTAGAGATTTAGCTCAGTGGTTCTGGTGTCTGCCTAGCAAGCACAAGGTCCCTGGTTCAATTCCCAGTAATCACATACAACAACACCGGGCATGGTGATTCACACCCGCCAGCAATCAGTACTATATACCACAATGCCGGGTGTGGTGACTCACGCCTGTCATCCCAGCACTGGAGAGGCAGAGGCAGGAGGACTGCTGAGTTTGAGGCTCGCCTGGGCTCCATAGTGAGCTCAGGGCCAGCCTGAACTTCAAAGTGAGAAACAAAACAAAGCTGGCAAGGGATGTGTCAATTAAATATTTACCATTTTATAAGCAAGTGACTCCTCCTATTTTTGGTAGAAAATTCTTTTTTCCTATTCTTCATGATATCTTAATATAGATATAACACAGTTTCATAACTGTTTCCTGAAACACTTCACAGATTATTCCTCCCTTCAAGTACTACCCTGTGGAAAACTGTTGTGATATAGTTAAGTCTTCAGCAGAGTATTTTCATAAGATTTTCTGCTGCAAAAACTATAGAATTCTGGAAAGATTTTCTTATAGAATGTTTCCCTGTCCTTTGACATACCTTGTTATTTTATAAAATGTAGAAATGCAGCGACATAGGAAGCTTGCTATATTCTTACATCAAAGGAGAACTTTCCATATTTAACTGATGGCAACATTTCTATTTTGCTTTTTTATACCATTGTACTACAGCAGGACTGGACATATTAGTGGAAAGGATAGTTCATGATCTACTTTGCTCTATGATTTTACAGGTTCGAGGAAGGCACTTAGACAAATAGTTGTATAAAGGAAGTTGGCGGATGGATCAGTGCTTGGTTCCGTTCTCGTTGCTTTGATGGAAGAATTTTTAAATTGCTCTGATACTGTAGGCTCAGCTCTGTGTCACAATGGACGACTGGAATAAAATTAAGTACAATTAAGTTAAGTATTAATTCGCTTCTTATGGGAGGGCTCATTTTGTGATCACTACCTTATGACAGAATTCATTATAGGAAATCATTACGCAGTTAAAAACTCTGATGTTAACATTCTCCAGAATATACCTTTGCATTGGTGTACACATGAAAATGAACTTCTAAAGAGTCTGAAGAATGTAAGTCTTTTTTTTCAAAAATTTGTTTCTAGGGCCGGAGGGTTAGCTCAGTGGTTCCAGCGCCTGCCTCGCAAGCGCAAGGTCCTGACTTCGATCCCCAGAAACCACATACAATGCTGGGCGTGGAGACTTAGCCCACCAGCAATCGAGACCACATACCACAGTGCAGGGCGTGGTGGCTCACGCCTGTAATCCCAGCACTCGGGGCAGAGACAGGAGGATTGCTGAGTCCGAAGCTTGCCTGGGCTATATAGTGAGCTCAGAGTCAGCCTGAACTACAAAGCAAGACCCTGTCTCAAAAAAAAAAAAAAAAAATTGTTTCTACAGGGCCGGAGATTTAGCTCAGTGGTTCCGGCACCTGCCTTGCAAGCGCAAGGTCCTGAGTTCGATCCCGGGAAACCACATACAATACTGGGTGTGGCAACTCATGCCCTGCAGCAATCAATACCACATACCACAGTGCCGGGTGTGGTGGCTCACGCCTGTAATCCCAACACTGGGAAGGCAGAGACAGGAGGATTGCTGAGTTTGAGGCTTGCCTGGGCTACATAGTGAGCTCAGGGCCAGCCTGAACTACAAAGCGAAACCCTGTCTCAAAAAGAAAAAAAAATTGTTTCTACAGTACTTTAACTTTGATATTCAAGCATGAAAGAAAGAAAAAAGAGCAGATTTTTTCACTCCCAACTTCTCAGTTTGTTAATTTTTTTAATTTTAATTTTTGTTAGTACATACTGACCATGCCTAATGATTTATTCCATCATGGAGAGTGAATCCATTTGAACATAAAAAACCATTAATTGTTTTTACTCTTCTCCCTGTCTCTTGGTTCCCTCCCCACTTTGCAAAATATTCATTGTCCTATTTCCTATTATCTATTATTTATTTTGCTCCTTAATTTATTTATGGAGGCTTTAGTACAATTGCTTTAGTCAGAATTCTCCAGAGAATCCGAATCAATACGGTTGTGTATGAGTGTGTGTGTGTGTGTGTGTGTATGTGTGTGTGTGTACATCCCTGTGTGGGCATGTGAGTAATGCAGAATTATTATGGAGACTGGTGAGTCCACAGTCTTCAATGTGGCCTGGCAAGCTGGAGACCAGCAGAACCACTGGCACAGACCCATCTGCATTGAAAAGTGTAGGCTTTTTAGGATTCACCATTTTAAATCTTAATCTCACCCCAAGCACCCTGTGTGGTGACATATAAAATTAACCACCTCAGTAGTACAAATGTGAAAAGGCTTCAATTCATAGAAAGCTAAGTAATTCTGGGATAGAACCAGATTTTTAAATTTATTTTTATTTTTTATTGATACATTTTATTGGTACATTATACATGCACATTACAGTCACACACTGAGAATTTGTACCAGTATATGACATAACTTAATTTTCACTTTTCCCCTTCCCCTGCCCACCCTACCACCCCCTGCCCCTATATACATAAGCTTTGTTTCCTTTTTTTTTTTTTAACCATCAGGTTTTTTTCTTTCCTCATGATGAGATTGAATCATTTATACTCAAATGGACGTACCTTCAGGACATACTCATAAGTGAAATGAATAGGTCACAGATTGTAAATATCATTTATTTTCTCTGGTATGAAAACTGAAGTTGCACATGTGTTCTAGAATGCATGATCAGTATCGTTAAATAGTAAATATTCAAAGGGAAATGGCGTTTAGGGATAATGAGAACCAGACTTTTTAAAGAAAATTATTGAAATTATCTATGTATATTTAAGGTACATTCAGTGCCTAACTTCTCATTGTTGCATGCCAGTCTAGGTAAATGAACAGTGTTCTCTCTCACTATAGTCATGGACAGTGAAACTTGAAGAGATCATTTGGTTCAAGAAGAATTAGGCTGCAATTCAGAAAGATCTTTGCTTTTTCAACTTTGCCTGCTATACTAACTTTCCTGTCTCTGTAGGACTTGATAACATGGAAATCACGGGTATCAATGTCTATTTCTAGTGTTTTACCTTTGATTTCAGTATCCATAGCATGAAGAATTCACAATGTGAACTTCATCCTTTCAGTTTTCCCCTTGAAAAGTCCAAGAAAAAACAACTTGGTCTAGAATTTCTTTGGCAGATAATCACCATAAGGAATTGACATTTTGCACCACACTGAAGTTCAGTAGGGAAGATGAGAGGCCAGAGCTGCGATTACTGATCAGTACACTTAAGAGCAGCAAATCCTAGGAGGCAGAGACAAAATGCTCTTCTGTAGCGTCATTTGGAATGAGTGACATCATAACAGAAGCTGGAAATAACCCTGAAGTCTTTGTAATTCTGGGATAGAAAAAAAAGAAGAAAAAACAAACCCATACAAAGAACATTTTAAATCAAGTATCTTTCACCCCTTGTAGCTATTCATTTCTATTTTGAGAATTCTATGTTCTGATGTCTTTAAGTATTTTTGATGCTCTGGAAACTAAAGTTGAATCTATGGCTGGAAGTTTCTAGAGAAAGAGTAGCATTCTTCCTAGTAACCATTTGGCATGAAAGGAAAAGTATCAAAGAATTTAAATCATGTTGTAACATTTAAAGTATTTTTATTAAAACTATATTTTGCTCAAAACTTAAATTAAGATTTAGTCTTTTTATCCCACCCTACAAACTTAAGCATAACAAAAATAGCTCCATCCAATCTGTTGACTATAGTAGATTGGCCTGTCCTTTGGCATGTATTTTATGTTTAAAAAATAGATGATAGATCTTTTTAAAATTTTTTATCTTTATTGGTACATTATATATACACATCATGATCACGCTGAATATTGGGAATTTGTACCAGTGTATAACACAATTTAATTTTCATTTTTTCCCGTTCCCTTACCACCCCACAATCCCCACCCCCTAAATACATACGTTTTGTTTCCCTTTTTTATTACCGTCACATTTTTTCTTTAGCCCTCAGAATGTGTGATGGATATTATGAAGTAGAAAATATTCAAAGGGAAATGTGGTGGAGGAGTGAGTAATGAGGGGTAAAGATCTTTTAATATCTCAGTACTATAGAAAACATATATATTAGCCTTGTGAAAGTTATTGAATTCCCCTCAGCAATTCATTGTATAATGAATTGCTTTTCTTATTGATGTATTTTATGAGCCTGTAAGGCTTTCTGATAAAAGTTCTTACTTTTGCCTTTATGAAAATCATTTGTTATTGAATAGTACTTGTATATTGTCTGACTAGTCAGAATTTTATCTCTTTTCACACATGGATTTAAAAAAATATGTTGGCAATATTTTGTTTGAACTCTCAAAGCTACAAGTGCTTTTCCTATTTGATTTAATGGATTTTCATGCAAACAACTTACAGCACCAAATGAGATGTTTTTTAAATAAGCTGTGGTAGTATCACCTTTTCAAAGAATGTACTAAATGTGAAGAATGAATAGACTGTAGAGCCCATCAGCTAAGCCTTATCTTCATGCACTTAAAATCAAACTGCTGAAGAGCTGTGTGAGAACCAGCCAGAGAACATGCCCTCATTTTTGGATGTTGTTGTTGGTTCCAAGGAATTTTTCCAAGGTCAGCTCTTGATAAGAAGAAACAGGCAGTGCTAGGTATGATTCAATCTAATAAACCTTGAGCAATTTAAAAAAAATAATTAAAAACACCTTTTTAAAAAAAATAAAATATATGCCAAAGAGTTCATGACATGAGACATTGGATTTATATTATTTTTCATCTAAAAACTTTCCATTTACTAAAGGAATGCCTATTTCCTTATAAACAAATGAAAGATCACAAAAAAAAATTAAAAAATCAAGATCAGTTCTAAGTACCTCACTCATCATAACTGCTTTTTAGTATGTTTGTGTATTTATTTTGAAAACATTTCATGATGTGTGGAGCTATTTGGAGCTGTGAATGGGCTGCTTACTGTAGAGGCTGTTTCTTTATTGCTTAATTACAATTGAATTGTAATTGAAAGCTTAGTTGTTATTCCGTTATCCAGAACACGCACCTTCAAATGCAGTCTTGGTGACAGAATAGAAAAAAATGTGTCATTGTTCTCAGGAATGATCACCTCCAACTATCTGTCATTAATTTCAAAAGTTGCCCTTTACTTATTCTATTGATGATGATGATGATGATTATGATGCTAGTGACGATGATGATTTGTGGTACACAGAAGTGAACTCACAGCTTTGCCCCTGAACTAGCCCATTTTTAATTTACTTACTTTTATTATTTTTGAGGCAAGTTCCCACTAAGTTGGCAAGGTTGATTTGAACTTGGGATCTTTATGTCTCAGAGACCTGGGATTAAAGCATGTGATATCACTTTGGCTAAGTTATTATTGTTATTAACAACAATAATAATACTAACAATATTAACATTTTACTAAGTAAGAAATAGATCCATCATTTCACTTTCTGGCTTATGGTTCAAGATTCCTGCAAAGAAGGACAGAGTCTCAGTTACACTTCTTCCTTTTCCCAGTGATTATTTCTTATATTCTTTCATTAGCCTATGTATGATGCTTATGATTTTTAGTTATAATAATTTATTATAAAAGATATGGCAGAATAATCAGAGTTTCAGAATTTAAGCTTCTAAAGCTAAATAGCAAAATGGAGAAGAAATACTATGTGGTATTTTAGTTAGGACTGTTCTAACAGAATGCTGTATGGCACCCCCTGGGGGACTCAAACAGCAAATGTTTATTTATGATCCTTGAAATATTGGGGGTCTGAGGTTAAGATGCCAAGTGGCCATCTTCTTACTGTGTCCTTAAATGACAGAAAGACCACTCATCCCTTTCGTGTCTCTTACATGAAAACTAATCCTATGCATGAAAGTTATACCTTCATGACTTAATTACCTGGACGAGCCCCACCCCCATGTAGTATCGCATTGGGGATTAAATCTCACTTTGTAAGTCTCAGAGTGAAATATTCATAATATGAAGATTCCACCATGTTTGAGATAGACCACAAAGACATGCCATTCCTAAGCTTCTTATACTGCAAATAATATCCTTAGGTATTTTCTGTGATTACTAACTCTAACATGGGATGTTAGAAAGTCAGTCGGTTTTGGAAGGTAGGTGATATATTGTTGCTACAGTTGTAGCGAGAAGAATAGAACTTGATTCATTCATTCTTCTTTTCAGTCATATATTAATGTACTCGTGTACTCAGTAATTAAGTATGGACCTCTTCCAGGAACCTGCTAAAAATCTAGAAAATGGTAAGAAACCTGAGACTGTAACTATTTTAGTTTCTTTTAAAAAGTGCTGGGGAGAGGATATAATGAACTTGAAAAAATAATCTCAGTTTTAATAGTGATCGTTCAATTAAAATGTTAGGTGCCTTTGGTTAAGTCATTTATATTATTAGTCAACTAATGTGTAATTGTGATTGCTATAATATAATTGTGTCTCCTCCACTAACCACTCATTTGAAGAAACAAGGGAATGCATGTGAAAACAATTGTAGAATATGTGCAACACAAAAATTACCAAAGATAATTTGAAATGCATATGGTATTTCTGGTAGGCTTTTTATAATCACTCATGCTGAACACATCATTATTTTTGACTTGAAACTTTTGAAACAAGTGAACGTATTTTTTAAATGACTTTCATCAGGAGAAGTTTTCCCTCTAGTGGTTGCTGTGGAAATCACATGAAGAATTTTCTAATGTGAAAGGCTCTAACGGAAAATACAACAAACAAAAAAGGATTTAAGTAGTATCCTGGAATTTTGAGGAGCTGCTACTAGTTTTTAAAATAATGTCATACAGATTAATTTTAAAATTATACAAAGGCTCTCAGTTTTTGAAGATGGGAAAAAATTCCTTGATATATTTTTGTGGTATTTAGTGGATTGTAAAAGAGAAAATGGTTAAGATAGTCAAGAATTCGGGAAAAGCAATAAAAAGACTGCACTTCCCCATTTCGTTATGCACATAAAGCACTTTCAAAAACAGATTCTTCTTTGATTTTTCTCTCTTTCCTGATCTGACTTTCAGTGCAGCAGTCATGTCTCATCTTGGCTTCCTCACAGGAAGCCCAGCAATTCTGTGTAAGTAAACATATTCAGCCCTTTTTAAGGGACCAGAAAGCCACTCCAAAGTCAAACCACGCTGATTTGCTCAGAAGTTAGCTATGCTTAAAAAAGCGCACCCTCCAGTATGAGTGCCCAGGTCTCCTGTGGCTCCGCTGACCCTTTGGCAGCCCTGCTTTGCCCTGGCTCTCCCTTTGCTCAGAGGCGCTTGTGGGCTGCCATCTTCGTCCCTCTGCCCCTTTGCATTTGCACCTGCTCTCCCTGTTCTTGGTCCCTTTGCTCTGATGCCACTGCTGGCTCAGGCCACTTTCTGAAAACCTCACTGACCTTAAAAAAGATCTCCCCTAACTAACCTACCAAGGTAGTTTTATGATAGTTAATATTCATCCATGAATTTATTTTGAATTCTTGTCTTAATCCAACTTAATCTAACTTTCTCTGTAAGTAATGTATAATCTGTATCTCACAAGCGTGGAGGTTACAGCAGATGGGTTTGGACCTGTTGTTGATGAACACTGGCCAGTGCCAGCACAGCGCTTCTTCCCCTGTGGCCTGCGCTCGGTTTTGCTGGACACAATGAGCAAGTGGATGGAAGATGATATGAACATTGACTAATGGGTCAAATAAGGTTTATAAACATTTTGCAATTTCTCATACAGAAGTTCTAACAGAGTCATTAAATTTAAACAGGGAGAATGTTTAATGAGTTCTTTTTTATACTAAGAATGTAAAGTTTTTTGTTTTCTTTAATACATTCAACTAGATTCTTGTTTTTAGGGATATATTCAATTTTTTTCTGGAAATAAGATACTCCATAAAGTGTTCTTTTTTCTTCCTGCTACTGAGAATGTTCCATCTTATTCTGTGTTCCATACAGAGATAATTGCTGTTCACACTCACATATTTGACTTCATCACAGTCTTCTAGTCTCAACAAATCATCAAAAAACAAAAAATTAGCCTCTTCTCAAAAACCCTTACTTTTTGAACCTTAATTAGTTTTGATGGATGTTTGCATTTGACATGATTTAAATTATTTCCAGTGTCATTTCATGGGTATGGAGCAAAAAAAAAAAATGTGTATCATGCCTCAAAGTGTCTGGAATGGTGGCTCAAGGACCCTGATGTTGGAAGCCTCTATGGAACCCTATTAAGAAATGGGTGGCAGCTGGTTGTTTTTCTCTCCAGGTTTGTGGCCTGTTAATATATACTTGTCACCTCATGCAACGAAGAGGCAGGAAGTTTTGCTGAAATGTGTGGCAAAAAGACTGAGATTGTCAGAACTGTGAATTTCCTATTTGACTTTTCTGTCATTTCTTTATGCAGCTCAATGAAAACAAGGTAGTTGTGCATATATTGTAATAGTGTTTCCTTCTTAGTATTTTTAAGAGATACATGTTCTCCAAATGGTGGAACAATTGCAGTATATTCTGGCTGATACTCTATGTATGTATGTTAAAGGGATAATTTATTTTTAATCCTTTGTAAATGAATGATGGGGATTAGAACAAAATTTGGAATGCACTATAGAGATAACTGTTTATTATAGACTTTCAAGATGAATAGATGAAAATCAGATTATCATTGACTTGTTCAGTCTCTCTCTTTTGCACTCTTTTTTTCCTGCTCTTGTTACCATAGTTACTGGTTTAATCATGATGCACAGAAACATTTCTAATTACAGTATATGCCAGGACAAAAATTAATTCTTTGCATATCTTAGGCCACAAGCAGCTTGTAACTTGTTTTTCTTGGCAATTTTGTTTTTACTGCATAGAAGACATTTGCACATAATTTTAAATTTGTTATTATCTACTTGTTAGTAAAATGAAAATCTCTCTGAAGGGCATTGATGTTAAAATGACCAATATACGTTTTTAAGGTGAAAGTTTATTATGAATGTTACATCATTAGCATTATACTTGACAAATTCATAGTAGTTATATGCATTTCATTATCTTCTTTTATCTGCAGACAATAGTAACTGGATGTTCACCATTTAGAGACTTTAATTACTAGATTGCTGTGACTAAACATTTGAACCAGAAACCACTATTTGAGCATTCATATTTTCCCTGCTCTGGGAAACTTACATAAAAAAATCCCTTCACTGAAATTTTAAAAGATTTTGAAGATCATTTTGTATAACCCTGTATTTTTTAAATGTATTTTAAATTCTTACCAGGCTTTCTTGGCAGTATCTGCCAATGGCATGCAATGAGATGGAGGACTAGATTGAGTAGATCTGATTCTCAGCTCCTGTTACAGTAATGATGTGACAAGCTACTATTTTATATATGTGTGTGTATTATGTATAATATTTACTATAAAATATGTTATAATCCCATTGCACTAATACTGGAAAATGTACTATGTCATGTATATGAAATGGATAACATACAAATCTCTTGTTATTCTATTTCTGTTATGCAAAATTCATGATTGCCAAATTACAAAGGTTTTGCTAGTGCATTTGTTAAGGGTAAAGCAAATAAACATAATATAAAAACAATACAATTTCCCACCACAAAGCCAAGACTTTTCTTGCTTCTTCTCTTTGAAAGCATCATACTCTAGTTCTACTCTAAGATACGTCTGCACTTGAAGGTAGTTTATACTAAAATAAAATTTATCTTCCAATTAAATCTTATTCTGACTTTGTCCACCTGGTTGACTGTATTATAGTTAATGGACTATATGAGCATATTATGTTGTTAACTGAAGTAGCCTTAAAATTGCTGAACTATTTAATTGCCAGTTAAATTGATAAAAAGTGGCCTCACTTTAATTGGGGAAATGCATGTATTGGATTTTTCATTTGATATTTTTAACTTGCTTGGCAGCAAATGAACATCAGCCAGGAAAACATAATTCTATTCAGTGTAACTTGAGTTGATTTACGAGAGATAGCAGTCCGTTAATTTGGGTAACAGATTTTACCTCAAAAAGGACACAGATTATTAAATCATTCATGATTATAAATGCACTAGAAAGGAAATTGTAACATGGAGATTGTTATATGAGCTTGTCTATTTTTCCCACTTTAGGGTTTTTGGCCTCATATTTGTTGGACCAGTATTCTTCCTAATGTCTAACTCCAATCCAGAGGTGTGGCAGATGTAATTCAAACTTCTATGCAGGTATCTTCAATTGATAATCACAACAAGACAGAGATTCCTAGGTACAGCACTTGTTAAAGCCATTTTTGTTATTTAATAAATTACCAAATTTCACAAATCAGTAAGTATAAAATATAAAAAGATAAAACTCATACTCTATCTGTTCATTTCAGATTATATCTATGAAATTAACAATTTTAAAATTGAATAGGTTGAATGGATAGGTTATTAGCCAAACCATTTTCATTACTGGCTTTCAACTTTTGATCTAAGTGGCATTTGTCAATTTAGATGCAGTTTTTCATTGTTCAAAAGGACTATTTATTGAACTTGGCTTGGCTCTCAAGTTAGTGGTTTCACATTACCCTTTTCCTAATAGCTTGATTTCTTTTTATAGATTTTAATTTACATGAAATTTAAATTCAACATTTCAACTGCAATTTGCAAAAGAAAAGTCAAGTAAACTTTTAAAATGACATGTGATGTTCCCCTTGAAATTCCCAAGCTTTTCCCCTTTCTCATTTTGTTCTCTAACCCGTAGATAATAACTATTTTCAACATGCAGGTTTCTTCCTATTTACTCACTGACTTGTTCCTTCATTAATTAAAAACTTCGGATGCTGTCTGTCAGAGTACAGCTGTATTTGCATGTGTTAGTATATTGTATAATTTCATGATATTAATTGAACCACACCATACAGGTTTAATAACTTTCTTTGTTTGTGTCTAGACATTTATGTTTTATTTTCTGTGACTTTTCTATTCATATACTTAATTATTTGCTGGGTTTTTTTTTTTGAGACAGGGTCTCGCTTTGTAGCTCAGGCTGGCACTGAGCTCACTATGTAGCCCAGGCAAGCCTCGAACTCAGCAATCCTCCTGTCTCTGCCTCCCGGGTGCTGGGATGACAGGTGTGAGCCACCACGCCTGGCACTGTGGTATGCGATATTGATTGTTGGTAGGCTTGAGTCTCCATGCCTAGCATTGTATGTGGTTACCTTACCGGGGATCGAACTCAGGACCTTGTGCTTGCGAGGCAGGTGCCGGAACCACTGAGCTAACCCTCCGGCCCCAATTATTTGCTGTTTTTTAAGCAACATTTATTTTTAAGTATTCATGTATATTTTTCATATATATATATATATATATATATATACACACACACACACACACTTTAATTATTTGCTGTTTTTTAAGCATCATTTATTTTTAAGTACTGTCATATATTATATATGTATATGATATATATCATATACATATATATATATCAATTTTTTCTCTGATACAATTTAGGAAGGGGTTTCTTTTAGTGATGTGCTTATTTTGAACCTTAAATTATGCTTCCATATTCCAGCATGTTAAAGTGTAGCTTTTCCTAGATTCCTTTAATATGATTTTGAAATTTAAGTATTTAATTTATCAGTCTGTAAAATTCCCATTGAGAGCCTGGCATCTGCTGCATCTGTGTCAGGTGCTGGCTACAAAGCCCAGCTAGCTCAATAGGAGCCTTGCTCTTTCTTATGGGAGCTGTAGGCAAGCGGGCTAAGGACTTTGATCAGGTTAGAACTTCAATCAAAGTAATTACAATTTATAACAAGTACAAGGGAGGAAAGGCATGGGTCAAATTTATAGTTATTTGTTGGAGAATTGAAATATAGAATTCTGTTATCCTTAACTGTAACCATTATCCATTCTCTGTGTATTGCAGTGTTTGATGTTTCATTGATTTTAAAAAAAAATATAACGCATCAAAATATTTAATCCCTTTTATTGACCTTTTATTTCCTCTGGGGGTTGAACTTAGAGCCTTTGAATTCAGTTATATCCTCAGCCTATTATTTGAATTGTTTTTTAAAATTCTGGTACAGGGTTTTTCCAGATTGCTCAGGCTAAAGGCCCATGCTTTCGTTCTCCTGCCTCAGCCTGCTGGAGTCCTGGGACTGCAGGAGTTTGCCATAATGCCCAGCTCATTAAATGTTTTTTCCAGTGTTATTAATTTAGTGCACTGAGCACATTTACTCCAAGACCAACTTTGGAAGTACTGGTTATGATTTAAAAATATGTGAAATTTAAAAATTTTACTGGGCTTTATGTTCAGATATATTATCTCTACTCATCATCGTTTATTTTTATTAAATATTTTCCTCATAAATTATAAAGTTTATATGTAGATTTATGTAAATATACACTTTTTTTTAGTGTGTTCATGTTGAAAGGGGGCGTTTCTAAAATTCTGGTTGCTCTCAGCATGTACTTTTGTGCAGGCTGTGTTTTTAAAGCTATGGAAGTAGTTGCATGGAAAGCAGAGAATGCCCAGCTAGATGGGTCTTTGTACCAAGCAGGGCTAATCCTTTTCTCTTCACTGAGGATTTGCCTGTTTGACTGCCTTAAATCACCATGGTCGTATTCTTTTTCCTGAATATCCATCCCCAAGTGAATGAGGATTTCTGAGAGAGGTGGAAGCAGCCCTGAGGGACACGGGATCAGAGCTGGAGAGATGCAAAGCAAACTTCAGCCTGGACTGGGTGATTCCGGGCTCTTGCCCTTAAGCCACACCAACTGAAAGGAGGATTGTGCTGTTGGAACCCAGAGGAAAAGTACAGCTGAACATCCTGAGGTGCTGTCCATGTGGGACCCAGAGGATATTTTAATACCTCATTAAAAATCAATGCACTTGGAATTAGGGTATCCAAAACATGATCATTCCTTTTTAAATAAAAATCAGTTCTTAATATCCTACTTGGAATTTCATTTTCGCTCGTGACTTTTTAAATGAGATAGGGATTTGAGTCACGATTTAATTTTGGCATTATTATTTTAAGGATATACAAAAGACTAGCAGGCTCAAGGTTACAGTTTAAAGAGTGAGGCTACATTTTAAGGCCAATGTACTCAGTATGCAGCTGTTTGAAGTGCATAGTTTTTCAGTGTGTGTGGAGATGTGTTAGTTTCAGAACTGTAAGTGGAAAGAAAATAAATTAAATGCGATGGCTTTATTTTCCTGCTGTTGTGTGAAAGAAGATTGTATATTCGTTTTTATTGGGGTAGTTAATTTTTAAAAGCTCATAAACTTTAAAACCAAGGGAAAAATATCTTTGCATGCCCTTGAGCTATGTATAAATGTTTAAGCAATATTATTTTAAAAGTGATGTTGCTGACATTTACCGAAGATAGTACAGTTTATGTAATTTCTCTAACATCTTTGGATCTGGGTGCTACAGTAGTGTGTTCTAGTCACCGGGACTTCAACTTAATTGGGTTAGCATTTAATTAGGATGTAAATTATCTATTTAATTGTTAGGAAAGATGGTGCATATCTCTAATTCCAGTACTTGAGAGGCTGAGGCAGGAGGACTACAAGTTTGAGGACAGACTGGACACCAAAAAAATAAACAAAAAAAACCCAAAATGCATTGTTTTCTTTGGTTCTTTGAGGAATGCTTTTGTATTTTGACTTGCAATAGATGTGTGTGTGTGTGTGTTTGTGTATCAGTTTAGGATGTATGTGTATTTTGACAATATTGGTTGTACCTACGCAGCAATAGGAACTATTCATCTGTTTTGTGATGCCCCTTTAGTGTCCTTTTCACCACAGAGAGAGGACTAACATCAGCTGTAAGTGAATAACTCAAAAAAATCAGACCTTTCAAAATAAAAGACCCACTACAAAATGAATACTACTTATCAGAAGAAGTAGTACAATGCCCAATAAGTACATGCAAAAAATGCTCAACATCTCTGGCCATTGGAGATATTAAAACAACTATGAGATTTTAACTTACTCCAGAAAGAATGACTATTATTAAGAAATCAAGAAATAACAAATGCTGGAGACACTGTGACAGGAAAAGAAGGTCTTCTACATTGCTGAGTGTAATGTAAATTAGTACAACCACTGTGGAAGTCAATATGGAGATTCCTAAAAGGAAAAAAAAAAGAACAACTACAAAAATCAAACAAACAAAAACCAAATCAAACCAAAAAACAAAGTAGAAATTCCATTTGTCCCAGTTATTCCTCTTATAAGTATCTTCTGCAAAGAGTTACAAACATAATATTAGAGCGAATCTGGTTGCTAATGTGTATGCACAATTCATAATAGCTAAATCTTGCAATTGACCTGTATGTCTATCAACAAATAAAAGGGTTGAAAATGCATTTGGATACAATGAAGTACTACACTGCTATAAAGTGGATAAATTTGAGTCACTTGTAGGAACGAGGATACACTTTGAGACCATAATGATGAGTGAAAGAAGTCAGACAAGTTGAAATATTGTACGGCTTCTCTGTTATGTGAATATAAAAATATATATAAATTAAAAGTGAAATAAAAGATAGGTAACAGTAAACAGGAAAGCAGTTAGTTTGCAAATGAGATGAGAACCAAGAAGTGGAGGAAGGAGAAGGTCAGGGACGCAAAATGAGTCAAGATACATTAGTTCCTTGTCATGAACATTAGCATTATGCATTGCAAATGTGTACTAATAAAAATTATCAAAGAACTAACCAAAATGTTGTCCATTCAGTGTATATATAGCCAAAATTTGTTATATCTGTGCTTTCCTATATCCGTGGATATAAACCCTTTCTCTGTAGGCATTAACTGATGAAATTTTGGTAAATTTTGCTTTACAAAAGAAAGGGAATGCTTCAAAATGAAAATTTATAATAGTCAAGCTTGGGGAGGAAAACTTTACAATAGCATGTACCTAGTTTATGTACCCATCAGTGAACACTGGCAGGGGCGAATCCTATAGTGCCCATTATCTCAGATAACCTGGTCCCTCTGTTCGTTATGCAGTCCCCCAGCCCAGCCTGGACCCCATCTGATTGCTTTTCCAGTGTAGGGTAATTCTGCCTAACTTGGTGTAAAAATGTATAGATTTTTGTGTCAGATTTCTTTTGCTAGCATAACATTTCTACAATTCATTCATATTTTTCTACTTTGATAGTTATTTTTAAGTATGTACTAATTAATACTATGGATATTTAGTTTTTTTTTCATTGTGAGGTTACTGTGAATTAAGTTCCTAAAACATTATGTGTAAGTCTTAGTGTATACATGCATTTTCATTCTTACTAACTCCAAACGTATAATTGCTGGATAATGCGGTAAACAAGGTTATCTATATAAGAAATTGCCCAGTTGTTCTCAAAGTCATACCATTACATGTTTCTGCCAATGATGTATAAGTCCTAGTGTTATTTCATCTCTTGACAAAAATATTGTCAAGTTTTTAATTCTAGTCATTTCAGAGGGTGAGTAGTGGAATCTCCTCATTATTTTAGTTTGCATTTCTCTGAAGATTAGAATGGTTTGTCATTTCATGAACTTATTGATCATCAGTATATAATATTTTTCTGTCTATCTTTAGTGGAATTAGGGTTGCTTGTGTTTAGTATTTGTGTGGTAAACTTTTACTGGTCTTATTTTTTAATGTTTGCTTCTCATTTAAGTGATATTTTATAGATATAACTTGGCATTGTTTTTGTCTAGTTCAACAATCAGTATTTTTGTTCAGACAATGTAAAATATTTAATTGACAGTATAGATGGGTCTAAACCTACAGTCTTGCTTATTTTCTGTATGTCCTCATGTTCATTATTTACTTTTCTCTGAATTTTTGAGTTTAATTGAGCATTTCCTTACTATGTTACACTTTTAGCTTTTTAGCAGTGTTTCAGGGTGCACAATATATATTTTAACTTTGCAGTTTACCTTCATACAATATTACTTATCTTCATGTGTAGAATAAGAACCTTAAAGAAATGAGCTTCTGTCCTGCCTTTCTTTTGTGCTGTAACTGCCACAGATCTTAGTCTACAATAACTTGTTATTGTGCTTTAAACCTAAAATTAACTTATTAAAAATGGTTTTATACCAGGCAAGTGGCACTGACCCATAATCTCATCTACTTGAGAAGTTGAGACAGGAGGATCCAGTTTGAGTCCAGCCTGGCCAATTTAATACAACACTGTTTCAAGCTAAAATAAAAAACAAAAAGGCACTGGGAGTGTATCCTAATGATAGAATGTCTTGGAAACTCTTCCTCGTACCTCAGAAGAATCAGAGACTGGGACACTTACAAATTACAGAACTGGTTTTCTGAGGGTTTGGAAGGGAAGCCCAACATCCAGGCATCTTTGGGGAGAGCAACTGAGGAGGGCTGTCTCAGGTCACTGGGCCTGAAGCTGCATCCGAGGGGGGAGAACCACTGTGTTCACGCAGCGGACACAAGACACCCCAAGGCCGTGTCAAGCCCTTTCTACAAAGATCTTAGTTCCACTCATGAGAGAGGATTCCACAGGACCCTTTTTAAAGGCTTTTTAAGTCCAGTCTTAAGACTTATTGCATTGACAACACCAGAGTTTTGGAGGGGACTCATTCACATCAGATAGCATTGGTATCTTTGAGGTGTAAAGTGTCTCCCCGAAACCTCATGTATTCAGAGCTGGCGCTTTTGGAGGGTGTTTGGATCATGTGAGCACTAATTCACTGATGAGTTCACAGCTCAGTGTGCTGTTAAGAGTGGAGGCTGTTTGGAGGAAGTGAGGTATGACCCACCTCTGGTCACCACCCCAGGGCCCCATTGTTCCCCTCCTTCCCGGATGCCATGGCAGGAGCTGCCCATTCCTCACCAGCCCTTTCTGTCCCTGAGACAGCTAATCACGCACTGACTGAACCCTCTGAAACCACTACCCACACCACACCCCTTGAGTGGATGTGTTGACTATTTTATTTCAGTGACAGAAAAGAAGGTAGTACATATATGTATTTACATATTTATAATTTATAGCCTTCTTCATCTTTTTCCTCTTCAGTCTTTATGTACACTTGAGTTCTATCTAGTGTCATTTTCTTTCCCTAAGAATTTCTTAATACTTTTCTCTGGCATAGATCTGCTAGAATGGATTCTACAGCCTTCATTTACTTGAACAAATTTCACACTTATTATTGAAATGTATTAGTTCCCAAGATGTAGAACTTGAGGCTGATAGTTTTCCTCCCTGATTTTTGACTTTTATTGGTATACTTTGTATATACATTATGATTACATTCTCCCCACTACTGATATACAATGTCCTTCAATATTAATGTCAGTATATTGTTATGTAATATATTAAGTATGTGATAATATAACTACATATTAATATATTAATAATATACTATTAAATAATTGATAGTCTGATCAATAACTATGTAGTGCACTACATAGTTAGTGTTCAGACTTTTTTGTTTCTTTTTTTAACCATCAAATTTTTTCTTTCCTTTCTTTACTAGCCTCTACCCCCTTTTCCCTTTGAACATTTTTTTCTGTTTCAAAATACCTATCATATATTTTAGAACTCATCTATAATTTCAGTTTCTCATATCAGAGAAATGATATGGCATTTATACTTCTGCATCCTATTTATGTCCTCAATGTACATCCATTTGAGTATAAATGACTCACACTTATCATTCTTTATGGCAGAATGGTACTCCACTTTATTAAAAAAACACACACATCTTTATCCTGTCTCCTGTTGATGGGCATTTGGGCTGTTTCTAACATTTACCTATCACAAACTAAGCTGCTAATATGTTGCTGTGGTATGATTCTTTTAATTCTTTCATGTATATTCTTAGCAGGGGAATACCAGGGTAAAATGGGACCTCTAATCCTTGTTTTTTGAGGAATCTCCACACTGATTTTGAAAATAATGTTCCATTTTCATTTGATCTCAACTAACAGTAAAATATTGAAAGGTACAAAGTCATCTGGATTCCCATCTATAGTATGTAGAGAATTCAAACAACTTGTCTGGTCACTGAATTAAATTATGCGTGTCAAGACAGAACGGTAAACAATGGTTCAGAAGAATCACTTTGAATATAAAATACACAAAACATCTAGAAATTTGAGCATCTAGGATTCAGGCTTTGTATTCAACCTTCAATAATAGTTAAATTATATAATATTTACTTACTAATACTATCAGCTTTAGTTTTCTCACAGAATGGAAAAGATAATAATTACCTCAAAATGGATATAAAAGTTTAGATAGAAGTAAGTTCTTAGAATTATACTTGTCTCAGTCAGTGAAGTGCTCAATAAGTATTCACCATCATCCTGATGTTGGTAATGTTTATCATACCAAAGAACAATGATGTTACAATTACCTTCATTTTTATTGTTCTTAAAATTAGCTATGGCTGGGGTCAGAAATTTAGCCCTGTGGTTCCAGCATGCCTGCCTCATAAGCACAAGGTTCCGAGTTTGATCCCCAGTAAACACATACAGTGTTGGGCATGGTGACTCACGCCCACCAGCAATCAATACCACATACCACAGTGCTGGGCATGGTGGCTCACGCCTGTCATCCCAGCACTCAGGAGGCAGAGGCAGGAGGATTGCTGAGTTTGAGACTTGCCTAGGCTACATAGTGAGCTGAGGGCCAGCCTGAACTACAAAGCGAGACCCTGTCTCAAAAAAAAAAAATTAGCTATGGCTTCCTGTCTTACAAATGGCAATTTAGGTAAGCAATTTGAATAGTAACACATTGCTGGGTAATTAAATTGTGTGTATTTGGGTAATTCCTATGCAGTGCAATATGTAGTTATTGATCAGACTCTCAATTATTTAATAGTATATTATTAAATTTATTAATATGTAGCTATAATATAATATATACTTAATATATTACATAACAATATACAGACATTCATATTGAAGGAGGAAAAAACTATGTTAAGGAAATAACTGTTTTGCTTTCACTCTTTGGTGTGTAGGAATAATGGAATGGCCCTTTTATCTGTAGGAAAAGGGCCAGGATTCTTGATGGACTTACTCAAATTATTTGAATAGTTTTCATTTTTAAAAATTCAAAAGTATTAAAATGAAGTTCAACTTTTGATACTTAAAAGAATCTCATCAAGCAGAAAAGATTCTTGTAAAATAAAATTACAGTTGAAAATAGCTATCTAAATTTATTATGTGAACTGCATAAAATAAGCTGTATAATATCCAAAATGGTCTTTAGGAAAATGAGTTCTTGAAACTTTTTCAGAAACACAGAAGAAAGTTTATACATTTTTGCTTTTTTTTTTTTTTCTAGTAGTGTCTCATTTGGTAGTTCAGGCTGGCCCTGGGCTCACTATATAGCCCAGGCAAGCCTTGAGCTCAGCAATCCTCCTGCCTCTACCTCCCGAGTGCTGAGATTACAGGTGTGAGCTACCATGCTTGTCATTTAAAGTTTTTACTTTTTAAATTCAGGTCTATATATTTTGTTTTTTGTTATAGTTTTGGTCAAGTTCAAAACTTCTTTCCATAAAGAAAGACAGTCACATGAAATTTAATCTTATGAATAAACTCTGGCATTTTTGTTTTGAAACTTCTGATGTTCTTTTCAAGAACAGGCAAAATGGCACATTTTTTACAGAATGTTTTACTGTTAACAAAAGAAGAGTCCGTCAACTGAGAATGACTTAATGTTGTCTTGGCATTTCATTACGGTGACATTATTCATCTCTTTATCATACACAGCATGTCAAATGAAATGAAACAATGGTTGACAGTTGTTTGTGTGGCAAATAGAAACAGCAAGAGAAACGGAACTTGGGATCCAAAACTTTTTAGGTTAACCTTCAGCCACCGGGAATCCACAGGCTCCTTGCGGGTAAGCATGGCACAGGACCAGCTCTTGCTCTCAGAATGCCCTTTGGCTCCATTTCTCCCAAGTAGGTGAGAAGCCATGGTCCATTTAGGAAACCCCATTCCTTGTCCCATTTTACAGCTCTGACATACTCTTCACTCTATACATTTGTATTTCTTAAGATCTTTGGATGTTCTGCTTTATAGTTGTATTTGTATTTTATGAACTATATATTTGTTTAACCTTTTCTTCCAAAGGTGGAGAAACACTTTTCAGAGAATAACTACGGACCTATGAGAACAGTATTAGTATTTCCTGGCACTCCTGGCTTAGTGAAGGATGAATTAATAAGGTTTTATTATGAGGCTTAGCCTTCAAAATATTTTGACTGGGATAGGTGACTTCAGGAATATAAAGATGTTCATTTGTGTTTATGAAAGTATCTTCAATACAGAAAAAGAACAATGTTCTAAAATTGAAGTCTCCTGTTTTTGTTCCATGTCAGAGGGTTGTCATTTTAAATTTCGCTGGTATTTCTGGAAAGGTTTTAGCTTTTAAAATTTTGTTTGTTTCACTTCTCTATAGTTCTGAAAGTACTAGCCATTAATATATGTTTATTTTTCCAAGTAAGCCTTACATTGGTAGCATGAGGTAGATACACCCACATTTTTCCTTTGGCATAGCTTACCTAAACAAATTAAGTATTCTTGGGACACATCTATGGTACGAATATGTATGAAATATGCTTTTAGAAACCTTCATGCATGTAAGTTGGCCAAGGATATGAGCAATTAATAATTTGCCTTTTCCATTACAGTTTATTTATTTTAGTTCTGAGAGTTGGATACAAAATAGAAATTCCTGTGATAAGCCTGAATTCTTGAAACTGAACAGTAAAAAACAAGTATATTAAAATGAGATAAATCACAGCTCAAAGCTTGTTTATATTATCTCTTTTGCACATGATAATTCAAATAGGAAAATAAAATACCCAGTGTTTTATGGCTACATTTTGTGATGTGTTTTCAGTTCCTGCACTGCCCACCGCATACCAGGCAGGCCCTCTGCACCTCCCACTCACGGGCAGTAAGTGTTTTCTTCCCCAAATGACTCTGAAATACAAGCTTCCTTTGTGCCAAACTCTTCTGCAGGACTTTTTAATTGTAATGTTTAAGGTTTGGGTAGAGGAAATGGTAGTAGCAGTGGGGAACAAAACTAAATTCTTTTAAATGTGGTTTGCTTGTTTTGGAATCATGTGCTCAGGCATCACACAGGAACACATGAAAGAGAAAAAGCTAAATATTTTTCCAGGTTAAACATTTATGCCATCAGAGCACGGCTTTGCCCATATTGTTGGAATAACACATTGTAATATTTCATTTAGTTTATTCTAACCTCTTCATTCCAAGCCCCCACAGAGTTAATGAGTAGGTTTGTGTTATTAAAAGGCATTTTGTAAACCTTTTAACAGTACATCAATTTTCCTGAGCCTTTAGGATTCAGAAAGGAAGAATATGTTCAAGAATCTCATTATGAAGAATAAGTATATAAAAAAATAAGGATTTTTGTTTTCTGAATCTATTTTCCTCTCCATACCACAGTAGTTTTTATAACCCTACCATTGAAGACAGTAATTTCATAAACTCTCCACTTCCCAAATCCGTTAAAGCTAGGCGAATATTTTTAGTATTTAGGAGCAGGTCCAGGACAAAGAACATGATTCTTTGTTACCATATAAGTTATATCTTTATTCTTTATCAGAATTGTCTTAATAGAGCAGATTATAAATAAAGCATTCAGCTCGGTTAATGAAAAAGGAGGCAGGTGGGAGTTAGGAGAGCTGAGTCTGGTTTGGCCACTGAGCAGCACGCAGCACACCTGCTGGCCTCAGTGGTCTCTTTCAGAGACGAGGGAGCGCTTCTCGCGGAGTGCCGCCAGCCGCACTTGACAGGCAGTAACTACTTGTGGGCTTGCGTGGAGCGGGAGCCACATTCCTTGAGCGCATTTCCATCGTGGCCAGTGCAGTGCTTTCAGGGAGGACTAGACATTAGTAGAAAGGATTATCCCCTCAAAGCCCTACTCTTCCAGGCCTGGGGTTGAGCTCAGTGGCCCTGTGCCTGCCTCGCAAGCGCAAGGTTCTGAGTTCAACCCTTGGTAAAACACAAAGCAAAGCAAAGCAAAGCAAAACAAAACAAAATAGGCCTTTCTGTCCCAGAGGGCATTATCAGAGGAGAAGCCATGCATTTTTGTTGGTCTCCAAACTTTATGCTTTGTAGATACTATCAGGAAAAAGATTTTATTTGGGCATAAACAGTGAGCAAACACTATAAATTGTACATGCATTTATTTATGTAGATTATAAAAACAAAATGGAAATCTTAAAAGTGTGAGAGAAAATCACATTTTTTTGATACCCAGGACCTTCGCAATGAGATATATCCTCAGGTCTTTAAATATTGAGACAAGGTCTCGCTAAATCACTGTGCTGCCCACTACGGAGTGAAAATTAAGGTCCTCCTACCTCCTGAACTGAGAGCCTTGGGATCAGAGACATGCTTCACCACCCCTGGCTAGTGAATATTACTGTAAATAGCATTTCATTAACACCACAGGCACTGCTTAGTCCTTCTCAAATACTGTAAATAATATTTTAATTGTAAGACATATAACTAAATATGCTCATATATTCAGTGATTCAAATATCTGATTCTCAGTATAATTTTTATAGCATTATTGAAACTCATGCTACTAAATACCAGGAGCTACAAAGACAGATTCTGAGAAAGGATGCAAAATGTTCTTCAACTTAACCTAGATCTTACTAGAGGTTCCCTGTTTGTATCAGGAGAAAAAATATGAATCAGTTGTTACGTAGGTAGTATCATCTATAAGCTCATATTGTTGTGATAATAACTTGTGGACTATAATTATTCACCAACATTGATATAAAGATGAAGAAAAATCCATACAAATATAATAAAAGAGCAATACTATTTTAATGTGCTATGATGTGTTTTAATATATCTTTTCATCAATTAAATGAAGAGAAAATAGAAATAAAAGAACATTTACATATACAATTACATTTTAGGCAGATTTAAGAATAATTTAGAATGTATGAATGAAGTAGGATAAATCTTCAGTGATACGACCTTTACCCACACGCAGCTTGGTTCCAGTCAAAGCAAAGTCAGCTAAGCTGGTTTCCTCCACCTGCACATAATAAAATTAGATTCCCTGACTTGTCTATTTCTTTGCTTTATTAAACTTCTTTGGAATGTTTTTATGTAACTGATATAAATATATATGTATGTATGTGTGTATATATATATATATATATTTTTTTTTTTTTTTGTATGAGCCTCAGAGCAGAGGTGGAGATCCTTTGGGAACCATATTAGTTTGGTTTAATTATATAAGAATAAATTAATTTATAGCCAACATCTTAAGGTCTGGAAATTGCTGTGAGCTGGGCTAAGATCTTGTCAGGGTGTCAAGGATCTTTAGCCTAAATGTTTGCAAGAAGAAACAGTCTCCTACATGATATATACTATCTTTGATATCAGAGCACTCTGGAAGGCTACTGCCAGTTTTGCAGGGCATTTGAGTATCTTCCTGTACTCTCTTACTAGAAACTGTGTTATGACTTGTATCAGGTGGGAAGGAGACTAGTGTTGAGTACTTATTCTACATCAGGTTTTCACGCTTTGACTTAACAAATTGCACATTAATCCTGGAAGATAATATAGGTCAATGTACTTCTTATGTAGCTTGTTCTGTGTTTATGGTCATATACGTTAGGTCAGTGAGTAAGATTTGTTCTTTAAGGTTTGTGTTAAATTACTATGACAACTGGATCCTCATTGGTTACCTGAGCATCAGATTTTCCCCTATTCTGTTGCTGACCTCCTGAACCACAGGAGAAATTCAAATCAAGTGGACTAGTCACTTTCCCACTTTTGGGGCAAAATACTTGACACACATAGCTCGAGGAAAGGTTTATTTTTTGGATAGTGGTTTCCAATGCTCGATTGGCAGAAAGAACATGTCAGAAAGGTATGGTGAAGGAAAGCCACTCACCGCACAGGATCCAGCAAACAGAGAAAGAAGAAGCTGAGGATAAGTTTATACCTGTCCAGGTCACTTTCCTAGTTGTCTTCCTCTTCTGATGGTGTCCTACCTCCAAATAGCACATTTAGCTATGAAATTATCAACTGGGGTGCTCTCACAAGTCAGTCATCCTCCAGAATTCTAATTTTGAATATTTGAGACTTTTGGGGTACGTTTTAGGTCTAAACCATAACATCGGGAGTAGTGAACCTAGAAAGACTTTCTGAACCAGCTGTCTAAGGCCACCAAAATTGGGCCTGCTGCTTTTAGTGATAGTAGGAGATATGGGACTCTCCAATGAGTAACTGCAAAATTCCACTACAAAAACAAAAATAAAAAGTCTAGAAGAATGAACAAGATGATGGATCATGGTTAGATCTTCAACACTTTCTGAAATGTAAAACCCAGGCCAGTCTATGCTGCTATGTAAATCTGGGCTTCTGAAATTTGTTGAACTCACTAAATAAAAAAAAATTGAAGTCTCCTTTTAATTTTTAAAGAATTCCTTCATATTTGATATTACTTAATGAATTTTGGAATTTAATTTCTATTTTTTGTTAAGAACAGTGGTGCTTGACTTTTTCATAGGCTACAGCATGTAATCATTTGTAATTTGATTAAAATATTAAAAATTTCCAGCCGGGCGTGGTGGCTCACGCCTGTAATCCCAGCATTCGGGAGGCAGAGACAGGAGGACTGCTGAGTTCGAGGCTTGCCTGGACTACATAGTGAGCTCAGAGCCAGCCTGAACTACAAAGTGAGACCCTGTCTCAAAAGGAGAAAAAAAATATTAAAAATTTCCTATCCATATTTGAAAGACCTTTTTCCTCAAAGGTTTTGAAGGGCATCTCTGAAGCCATCAACACAGGATAGAGCCCTTATTCAGCTACCTAATTAATATACCAAATGGATTTACTATCTACTTGGGCTTTTCATTCTTTCTCATTTTTTAAAAATGAAAGGATTAGTCATGGTTGTATTTTATAAAATTTCATTTATATTGGTTTTAATTTGATTATGTAACTATAAAAGTTATAGCCTGCTGAAATCTATGCCTGATTATATTGGATGCTTTGTAGTTTGTGTTTAATCTCTATTTTTTCTAATTCATAGATTTAATAATGACTTTCTTACAACTCTGACTTTAGTAGTAATATTGTAGAAACGTTTTCACACAAACAAGCCAGTGAATCTCAGCTGAGATATTTGTCTCAGAATTAACCATATTCAACAGTTTATTTCTCCACAATATTCATGTAGCCCATAGAAAGAGGTTTCCATGGGATACTTACGGGATATAGTCATCGTTTTTCATGTACTATTTGGGAATTATTTTAGACATTTTGTGATAAAGTACCAAGTATGATAAATAATATTTTATAATGCAGAACTTAGAGTTATACTTCAATTCAGCCCAAATTTTTGTGAAGAACTATAAAAGGCAGATTAATGATGAGAAAGGCCCACTGGTAAACTATAAAAGGTAGTTAATAGATTGAGTCATCCTGTTTTATTTAAAAAGCATATTTCAAATCTCATTAGTTCACTAGCTTTACTGAAGACCTTCATATCAAAAACCACATAAACAATATAAAGTTCATTGATTTTTTTTTTGTCTTTGCAGCTAGTGCTTTTTGTATATCTTACCAAAAACTGATAACAACAAATCTGCCTTTTTGCCCTTCCTGGCATAGTTGTTGCTTTCATTGTGATAATAATTTAAATCATTCTGTGTCTACTAATCAAGAAACAGAATGTAACTACATTTATACAGGATTGCCCTCTTCAATGCACCAAATGACTGACACAATACATACTGGACGTAAAAAAACAAAGCCAAGTTTGGACATTTAAGGTATGCTTGGGATTGTGGTGACTGGGTGATTCAGATAGGAGGTGATATTTTTGAGATTCCTTGATAGAAGAATGAATATGATTCTTTTAAAAATATATTGCAGTTGAACTTGTTAAATTAAAAAAATACTTTGAAGCTTTTTTGTTAAAACATTTTGAAGAGTAATTAAGTTATGGGATAAGATCTCACCTTCAGGAACATGATAAATGTCATATTACATTTTGTATATACTTTTATGGTGCAAATGAAAATTGATATGTATGATACCACTCATGGTAGAAATTATTTTCTTATTTAACAAATATAGTATTAGCTTTATACTTATATTTCCTCATGTACTATATATAAGTACAATATTCATCAATATTCTAATGGAAGAACATATTTAAAACATATCACACAAGTTCAATATTGCAATTTAATTAAGAATAATATCATCCAATTATATCATTGGAGCACATTCAAAAAATATTTCCCCAAAATAGTAGTTTAACTATGTGGACATGGTTTGAATTTACAAAGTGGCTAGATTATCAAATATACCACTATCTAGATGGGTATACAATGTCACTAACATTTATTATACTTGCTATACTTGGACAGTTTTAATTTCTTTGTATGTTGTATTATTTCATCAATCCTTTTAAGAGTTAATTCACATTGTTTTATTTGTAAGAGAACTGTATTATCCAGGTTTCCTGTCAGTGGCCACTCATAATTAAAGGAAGAGAGTTTTAATTTGACTCAGTGTTCAAGAAATTCAGCCCAGGGTCAGCTGGCTCAAAGGCAGAAATGTATTGGGAGCACGTGGCAGGGCAAAGTTATTCAGTTCATGGGACCCAGTAAGCAGAACAGGAAACAGTGCTGAGACACAGGCAGAACGTACCATATCTGATAGGTTTCTTTTAGCACAATGAAGTTAACACATTAGGATTAATGGTCACAAGAACTGGAGCAATAGAGATTAATTGACTTGCCAGTTAATTAATTGACATGTGCCAACATAACTTGTAGGAAACAGAGGTAGAATGAGTTAAATATTATGTTTTGGAAAAGTGTCAAATGTTGTAGCTTAGATCTTAAATGTCCCCCAAATGCCACTTGCTAAAGCTTTGGTCTGCAGCCTGCGGCACTGTTGAGAAAGTTGGAACCTCCAATAGGTGGGCACTAGTGAAAGGATGTTAGCTCGTTGAGGGCGTGTTCTTCAAGAGGATGTGTGGACTCCCACCCTTCCCCCACCTGACACATATGAAGATGTAACACACCTGCACATAATCTTGCCATGAATTTGGCTCTGACACCTTTAAAGATGTGGTGGAGTAAGACTCCGCTGTGCGTTTCTAACACCTTTGTCCATCTGTCATCCATGGATGGGCATCTTGGATGATTCCACACCCCAGGTGTTGTGAATAATGGTGCAATAAATAAGGCCAAGCAAGTATCTCTTCAAAATATTTCTGATGAAATGCTTTGAGTATGTGTCTAGAAGGGGGACAGCTGGTTCAGATGATAGTCCCATTTTCAGTATTTTGAGGCAATGCTCTTTTTCATAGAGGCTATGCTAATTTATATTCTGACCAACAGTGTGTAAGAGATTCCCGTTCTAAGCTTCCTTCCTGGCATTTCTTTTTATACATTGCAGAGTGCTTACAGGAAAGAATGTGAAGGTTCCCAACACAGAAATGATGTAAATTGTGAATATACAATATGAATTGTCTTGATTATTATACATTTTATACATTTATCAAATTATAATGCTGTATCCAATAAATATTTACAAATATGTCAGTTCAAATGGGAAGATTAAAAAAAATGTTCTCACCACAGGGAAAAAAACTGGACTTTTTACATACACACATACACATACATACATACATGTATCAAAATATCACATTGTGCTTCATAAAATATATTACTTGTGAATTAATGAATTATTTAGATAAAAAAGTAACTTTTTCTTCAGTGACATTTTTATACTTGTAACAATGACTAGATGCAAAAATTAATACATTGAATCATTACTACCTTCACTACAACTTGATAGAAGTCTGAACACTTCACTACAACTTGATAGAAGTCTGAACAAAGGATAAAGATTTAAACCAGAGAGAATGTGCTCTTTCTCATAAGTGACACTGTGTTGGTTACTTTTCTATCCTTGCTGTGACAAAATACCCAGCACCACAGTTAAAAGGGAAGGGGTTTATTTGGCTCATACTTCATAGAGATTTCATCATTGTCTGACTCTGAGGCTGGGGTCTCAAACAAGCATCAAAGAAGAAACAACATGGCGCACATGGCAGAAATGGTAACAAGAGGATGGAAGACAGTGAAAGCAGAAAGCCACCTTTACAGCCTCTTTCTGACCCTTTTATGTATTCAGACTACAAGGATTAGGGTGGCGCCATACTGATCACTCATGTGGTTTAGTGATCACACACTCTTAACACCAACACCACACATTCCGGATTTGACTACCTGTGAAAAGCCCCATCTGATCTGCATGAGGCCCTGGGGGACACGTAGACAAACCATCACATTCCACCCCTCATGTATGTTCCTTCATGGAAAGAAGGATTTAGCCCATCTCTAAGAGCTGCCAAAGTCCTAATAGTTTCAGCACTGCTGAAAAGTCCAAGTCTAAAGTCTCCTCTGAGATTTAAGGCAAATTCTTAGCTGCAAGCCTCTGTACAAATGAAAAAGGAAAGTTAAACACTTCCGATATTCGGAGGCAAAAGGTAGACATTGCCATGCTAAAAGGTGCAAATAGGAAGCTGCAAAGCAGTCAGGCCAAAGTCAGTCCAAAATCCAGAAGGGCGATCATTAAACCTCAGTTCTACTTCCAGCATCCTAGGCACTCTGCGGCAAATGATGAAGTCTGACTGGCTTTAGTAGCTCTGCACCTACAGCTCCAAGGTGGTTGTAGCTCTCAGGGCTTCTGTATGGGGCGCACTTTCCTCCTTCTGTGGAGTTTTCCTCAGGTGATTCACACTCCTGGCTTCTCCAAACTTCTGGGTGTCCATTGCAGCTTTGGCTTCACTCATGGCGTCACACTCAAAGCATCACACATTGCTCTCTCAGGAGCACACTCCCTGTCCTTCCAGGCCTTCTGAAATCTAGGTGGAAGCCTTCCACAGCCCACAGCTAGTGCATTCTGTAGGCACCTGAAACCAATGCTGTGTGGATGATGCCAAGGTCTGCGGCCACCTTGGGTGATGTTAGCCACCTTGCTTGTCTGTAGGGGTTGAGTGCCTGTGAACCAAATCTAAAGGAGCAGCATCCCTAAACCATCATTTTGGGACAACTTCCACAGGCTGCCATTTTGGAATAACTTCCCTAGACTGCCACCATTCTGGAACTTGATGCTCTGTGACTTCCTTCTCAAAGCAAACTCTTTCACTTGTGCAGTCTTGAGGCTTCAAAGAACAGAATGCTACTGCTTTTTGTGCTGCCCTCTGGCCACCTTTTCTATTGTCCTGTTCCTTCTTGGCAATCAAGATCTGCTCTGCTCTGTCCTTGCAGTCCAGAGCTTTACAAGAGCTTTCTTTTTGGTCAAACTCAAAACATTTTAAATCAGTCTTCTGCAGTCTTTGCTCATGATTCTCAACATAGATGTGACAGAAGGACCCCAACAGTGGCCGTTCCACTGGCTCAATATTCAACTGTCCTGAAATTTTTTTTTGCAAGATGAATTAGTCCACCGTCTCTAACCTCAGTTTCAGGAAAAGTCTGTAGACATGAAGAAAATGCACACAAACTTCCTGTCAAGCATCACTTAGAGTCCAACAGCCAATGCTGTCCTTCTTCCTCACAGAAACCTCCTGAGTCTGGTCTTTACTGGCTTTCTGATGTTCTGAGCAATGACCAGAATCTCCCATACAGAGCAGCTTCAGGTGTTCAGCTCTATTTCTGTAGCCAGTATCTCCGAATGTTTCCTAACTTCCTCTTCCCACAAGCCAGTTCCAGATCTTCTTGAGCCACATGACTAGGTAATGTTACTGCCAATACTCCACATCTCTGGTTACACATTTCTGTGTTAACTACTTTTCTTTCATTGCTGAGACAAAATAACTGACACTCAAAGTTGAAAGGGAAGGGGTTTATTTGGTTTAGGGTTCATAGAGGTTTGAGTCCATAGCCAACTAGCTCTGAGGCAGGGTTGGCAAACGGGCCTCTCGGAAGAGAAACAGCATGGCACAAAAGGCAGCAAAAGCAATGAGAGCTTCAATTCATGGCATCAGGAGACAGAAAAAGCAACAAGCCACCCTTGCAGTGTTTGTCTGCTCTTTGATCTTATTCAGACTACCGAGAGCAGGGCAGAGCCAAACTGATCACGCATGTGTAGTCACTTAGTAATCGCACACCCTTAAACCCCAGCATCTCACATTCCAGATTCAGCTACCTGTGAGACAGAAAGCCACATGAGGCTTTAGGGGGGCATCTGAACACAAGCCAAAACAGCCCCCTACCTTGAAGCAGATGAAAAATGTCTGGAGCTATGTAGCTATTTATGGCAGGGACTTTCTGGGTGGCCATCAGGTTTCAGAATAAACTGGATTTCTGCTGAGTTTTCTTACAGTTCATTGTCCATAATTTGGTCAGTTCCCATACTGAGCCTCATCCTGGGCAAAGAAATGTCATCTTTTACTAGTGTGCTCGATTCAGATAGGGAGTTCACTTAATTAGAGATAAAAGAAGAACGTGGAGGTTTGAAAGACAACTAGCAGTCACTACTGCTACATCTTTTTTTTTTTTTTTTTGAGACAGGGTCTCGCTTTGTAGTTCAGGCTGGCTCTGAGCTCACTGTGTAGCCCAGGCAAGCCCCGAACTCAGCAATCCTCCTGCCTCTGCCTCCCGAGTTACTGCTACATCTCTTTATCAAGGGCAAAACTTTAATGTTGTATTTACCCTTAGGTACTCTGAAAAAGAAGACTCTTGGGAAGTCTCAAGCAAACTTCCCTGATACCTGTGTGAGTTATGTTGTAGTGAAAACATAAAACGGTTGTTCTGTTTAAGTTAGAAATGCTCATGTGAAAGTCCAATTGATCCGTTGATATTTTTTAGTCTGTGGTTTTTACCTATTGAGAGAATGAGATCCTAGATTTAAGGAGGTTATTGAGGTTGAATGAGGTCTACGTGAATACAAAATGTCATGTATAATGATGCACAGAATTTGAATACATCAATGGGGCATCATTACATTTGATTAGACTTCAAGACCTCACTTTTAAAAGAAAGATTGGGTGAATTTTTTTTTTTTTTGATACCAGGGATCAAACTCAGAACCTTGTGCTTGCAAGGCAGACCCTGGAACCACTGAGCCAAATCTCTGACCTACCTTTTTCTTTCTTTCTTTCTTTCTTTCTTTCTTTCTTTCTTTCTTTCTTTCTTTCTTTCTTTCTTTCTTTCTTTCTTTCTTTCTTTCTTTCTTTCTTTCTTTCTTTCTTTCTTATCTCTGTCTTTCTCTTGAAGATTTGAATTATTTTATAAGCGGTAGGCAAATGTTCTTAACACAGATTTTAATTAACTATATCATCATTTTTTAAATGTACTGAAAGCAGGGCCGGAGGGTTAGCTCAGTGGTTCCGGCGCCTGCCTCGCAAGCGCAAGGTCCTGAGTTCGATCCCCGATAACCACATATAATGCTGGGTGTGGAGACACGCCCACCAACAATCAACACCGCATACCACAGTGCCGGACGTGGTGGCTCACGCCTGTCATCCCAGCACTCGGGAGGCAGAGACAGGAGGATTGCTGAGTTCGCGGCGGCTTGCCTAGGCACCATAGTGAGCTCAGGGCCAGCCTGAACTACAAAGCGAGACCCTGTCTCAAAAAGCAAAAAAAAAAAAAAAAAGTACTGAAAGCATACCCTATCATATTCTAATTCTGAAAGATAATATCTCTACCTTCTATGGTTGTATAGCAATTTATTAATTTGAATATTTAAAATATGACAGTGTAAAAACAACTGTGAAAGGCCTTTGTTCTTATTAAAAAATGTTATGAAATAATTAGACAAGTAACAGTAGTTTATGTGAATAAATAGATAAAACTGGGTCCAAAAATATAAAACATTTATTAAGTAAATGTGTATAAGATATACTATGGTTAAACACATACGAAAATAAAAATGATTGATTGAAATGTTCCTCTAAAATCTGATTTTCTGACCAAAAGTATTAAGGCACATTGTATGCAGCTTTCTCATTGTACATCAGAAAGCCACATTCTGAACTTTTTAGTCAAAATCTTGGTGAGGAAGAAGTAGATGAAAAAATGTTTAGCATCTTTGAACATTAGAAAAAGTACACATGAAAGCATTGAGATTCTTACTCCAGAAAGAATGTCTATGTTCATGAACTCAAAAATGCAAAAAATGCTGACAAAATTGTGTAGAAAGAGGAATATTTCTACACTGTTGGAAGAAATGTACACTAGTACAACAACATTATGGAAATCAGTGTGAAGATTCCTCAAAAAACTAAAAATAGAGATTCCATTTGATTTATCTATATATTTTGAGTATCATCTCAAAAGGGTTAAAATCATTGTATGATAGTGATACACACATAACATGTATATAATAGCACAATGCAAACTAGCATGATTTCTTTTATATGAGAAAGCCAAAATATAAATATAGAGCAAAATGAAAGACAGATAATAGGAAATAGGAAGATTGATCTTTTGCGAAAGGGAAGTGGATTAAGACAGAGGGAAGGGGGCAGTGAAGGAGGCAAAAGGAATGAAAAGAGAATTGCAATTGTTAAGGACATGTACCAACTACTCATGAGAAATATAATCATGTATTGCAAACAGGAGCTATTAAAAAAACTTGAAAAGGAAATTGAATCATCTGATGAACAGATAAAAGAAATAAGGCATATATGCCCAGTAGAATACTACTGGGCCATGAAGGATAAATTTAAGTCATTTACAGGAAAGTGGGTGGGTCTTGAAACTACAATACTAAATGAAATGAATCAGATAAAAGGCTAAATATAGCATAATTTCTGTAAGATGAGAAACTCAAAGATTAAGTAATTTAAAAAACAAAATGAAAGACAGATGGAGAGAAACAAAACTGGAGTGGAGATGGGCCGGGGATCTGGAGAAGAAGGAAGACAAAGGGTAGCCTGGAGAAGAGAGTGAAAAGATGGTCAAGACATGACATATGCACATATAAATCCTCAAATATAACTGTACTAATAAAGCATTTAGGTTACAGGAATACTGGTTTTCACTGTGTGTGTTAAATCTTGCTATACTTTCTTCCAAATAAAAATCATAAGCTACAATTTAAGACAGTTTTCAGAATTTATCAAGCTTAGCCTTTTTGACAAGAACAGGAGCTATATCTGTGCCTTCTGAATGCATAAGTAAAAATTCCTTCAGAAACTCTTGCAGTATTCTTTTGAGGTTTTATTTTTTTCCTCTAGAGAGTTTTCCTTCTGGTACTGTTCCTTCTCATGGCTTCTTCCACCCGAGGAACCACAGCCATTGCGGGCCTGCGTCAGCTCCAGACCCAAGCAAAGCTTTGCGTGTCTTAGCCACTCTGACCCACTCTCCGCTCACGTCTTTGCAGTCACTAACATTTTAAAAGACATTTTGCATCTCATACAAATGATTATCACCCCGATGAACCTAATTACTCTTTGCACTTTCCTCTTTTTCTTCTATTCTGTTGTCCGTATTTAACATCAGATTTTTAAGTTATATTTTCAAAATGTGCCATCACGGTGACATTTATTGTGAGAATAAAGCCTTGTAAGTTAGGACAAATTATAACTCACTGTTTTATTTTGATAGGATTCACTACCCCAGTGATTGTTTCAGTTAACTTTGAGGATGAGGTAGTTGTTTTATTTTAATTAATACGTGAGTAAGAGACAGGATTATTACTATGTAGCCCAGGCTGAACATGTGATCTTCCTACCTCATCCTTCCAAATGCCAGGACATGTTACTATACTTCCCAAAGATAGTTTTTTATTAAAATTCTTACTAAATATCTAGTGTTAATATTAAACTAAATTAAGTCTTATTAAATAGCTAGAAAAGAGAAAATGACCCAATTATTAAAAATCATAATAACATCATATAAGACCTTATAAATCATCCACCATTATTTACCAGGTAGATTAATTTGTCATCTGTCCCTGTACAGTGGGTATGTTCTTAAGAAAGCTTTTCTTCTACTTGGGTTGGAATATTTTTTTGAACCCTTTGGTATTATTTTTTTCACTGCTTTTTTATATGTGCTGTTTGAACTGACTCATTCCTCCCACACAGCAGATCCCAGTTTTCAGCATGTCCGTCATGGGTTATTTTGACAATCTCCTTCCTATTTTGTAAATTTTGTATCAGGGAGAATGAATGAAAGAGAAGCGGTGGGCTTTTAATTAGCTTCCCATAATACTGAGCATGAGGTTGGATAGAAATAAAATCTAGTCACTTTTTCGAAGTTCTTTGTCCTTATTAAAATCATGCTACTTTTCTTTGATCAGGACTCTTCTGCTAACTCAAGCTTATGCATGCCGTTGGTTTTCTTCTTTATTGCTAGCATTTCATTTCTTGGGATGTTGAGTCCGTAGTAACCTCTCTGGGAGGCCCCGACTCAGAGAGGGGCTGTGCTGAGGGAAGAAGATTGTTCTTTCATGGGACAGTCACATGGGGAAGGTAGTTTAAGCTTTGGGAAGATAAACCAGCGTGATTGTGCGGAGGCGGGATGCGTGAAGCCGTCTGTTGCTCCGGAACTTGCGTCGTCAGGGAGCTGCCACGTAGATGCAGCCCCACCCCCAATAGGGGGGAAAGTGGGAAGATTGGAACCCAAGGTAATCGTGTTAGTTAGACTACTGGAGCGAAAGCATTTGCTGGAAGAAATAGACCTTTTATAACAGGATGGTCTTAGTAGAATATTTTTTTGGCTAAAGGATTTCAGGCTGTAAATAAACCGTGGCCTATAGATTTATAATGGAGGAGAATGCCTATAAATCACAAACCACTTTGCAGACATAAAATGAAAGTGTTTCATGACTTAAGAACTCTGCAGTGGAAGTAATAACCTGCAAAATATCTTTTGTTTTTCATCTGTGATTCAGGCCCTGGGTTCCCATATTCAAAGCAAGAGTGAGAATCTGGGGTGTCAGGGAAGTACCCTGGTTTCTTTATGCAAGTCTCTCAGTCAGCATCTTCGAAAATATTGGTAAAATCTTGACATTGTGTATGAGCTCTGATTTTCAATTATAAGATGGTTAAGTCTGCTATGCGTTGGCACTTAGAGTATTTGATTTTTCCATTTTGAGTCTTTCACTATTACTATGATGTTATTTTCTTGTCTTTGTTTTTTAGAAGTAAATAAAAGTTTTACGACATCAATTTAGTACTGTCTTTTAACATTTAAAATGCTAATTAAGATTTCTTCAGTGATATTGAATAAATATATTCTCTGGGTTCTGAGTGTGTTACTTAGGGCGTGCTCCGTGGGATTTATGAATGTAAGAAAGAAAGTGAAAATATACTTTACCAGTAAGAGACTTTTATACTGTGTCACAAAGCAAGCTGAGTTGAGAAGGTTGGAAAATCCCACGCTGTCATGGGAGGTTTATCACCGTAAACCCGCGGGCTAGAGGGCGCTAGGGGAACGGGTGGGAAAGGGAACGCGCCGCAAAGGGCCTCTAGCAGTGCCCTCTAGCGGCCAGGACGGGGATCCCCGAGACGGCAATATGTAGAGTCCTGGGCGCCGCAGGAAAGTTGATGTAGGGACTCGAGGGTGACCGTTGTGCGACAGAGCTGACGAAGCAAGGTTATCAGAACAGGAGGAACGCTGGGGGGCTATTGTGGGGATTCTGGTTTTTATCCTGAGTGGAATAAGTAAGCACATAATCATGGGACAGAGTTGGCTGATTTTTAAATTGAATTCTTTATTGGTACACTATATACACAGCTCACAATCACACACAACATTGGGGAATTTGTACCAATATGTGACACAGGTCAATTCTCGTTTTTACTCACATCCCTGCCCACTCACCCCCTCCCCACCCCCTATATACATACTCTTATTTTTTTTCCAAATCATATTTATTCCTTCTCCTCATTACGTTCCCACACCAATTCCTGTTGGATATTTCCCATTATATAAAAACTCTCATACATTCTAGAGCTCCTTTACCTCCACAGGTGCTCATATCAAAGAAAAGATCCGGTATTTGCATATCTGTGTTCTATTTATTTCACTTATTGTCCTCCAGGTGTCTCCATTTGCACATAAATGAATGAATCTTGTCATTATTTATGGCAGAGTGATACTCCATTAAAAAAAAAACACATCTTCTTTATCCAGCCTCCAGTTGATGCGCATTTAGGTTGTTTTCAAGATTGGGCTGTCACAAACTGAGCTGCTATGAATGAGGGTGTACATCTGTCTTTCCAGTGTGATTTTTAAAATTCCTTTGGGTATATTCCTAGCAGGGGGATAGCAGGGTCGAATGGGACCTCAAGTCCTAGTTTTCTGAGGAATCTCCACACAGATCTCCACTACTGGTGGGATTGTAGACTTGTGGCAACCATTGTGGAGATCTGTGTGGCTGATGTTTTAACAGGCCTACTGGCTACTACTGTGGGTAAGAGTTGTAAGAGGAAAGGAAGCAAGCTTTATAACATGATCACATGCATTTAGCAAAGTATATAAGCAGAGATGCATTCATTTTCCATCTGTAAGTATTAAAACATAGTGCATATATGTGGATAGAAAAAATTCTTGATAGGCAAGTGACTTATGCTTTTTTGCCAAAAATAATCTTTGTGCTAGACCTGAATTTTTCTGTGGTGTAGATGCTTGACTTAGAAGTTGAGATTATTATTACAAAAATGTAGAGTCAATTTGAAATGATGCAGGAACAAAGAAATTTAGCTGTATATTTTCCACTTATTTCCAATAACACATGCCTTTAATTTTCATTAGGCTGATGCATTAGTGCATTTTCTAGAGAGAATTCTACCAGTCTGTTTCCACTGGGACATTTTGTCCCTACTTGTATAGGAGGCTAATCACTTGCAGAGAAAAATGTTGAAACGGTTCCCACACAAGCAGTCAACAAACTATATTGCATTTCATAAGCAGATAAATACTATAGTTCTCATTTGATTAAGTTTTAGAATGATCAAAATGACACATAGAATTTCTTTAGCACTTTCAATATGGCAGGTGTTATGCTCTTTGCCTTATGTGTAACATTTTACTTAATTCTCACAGAAATTGAGATCTACGTAAAATTGGAATTGGGACCATTGTGAAAATGAGAAGATGAGGTTTAGAGAGGTCAGGTCAATGCCAAGCGGATGACAGTGTTGCAGAAAGTAGGCTGCTTTTGAGACATAACTGATTAAACTGTGACTTTATGTTCAGCAATGTTATGTAAATCAGCTCAATATTTTTATATAAACCAGTATCATATTTCATTATATGTTGAGCACATATACTTAAACATATCATTAAAGACTGACCTTCAGAAATGATCATGTTTGTCAAATTAAAGCATCTACTTCTTCCTAAGAATTCCCATATGGAATTAATAAAAATAAACTTGATTCCTTTGTTGTTTTACTTTTATTTCTTACTTTTGCTCCTGACTGAGAGAATTTTCAAAACTTTATTTCTTTCCTCCTTTCTTTCTGTAATTTTTGGCAATGTGAACTCACCCCATTTCTACTTAGCACTATTTGTTTAGCTTTCAACAGCTCCATAGCTTTGGACACTATCAGTATTATATTTTTTACTATCTCTTTGACAGTTTCAGTTTAGTATTGCTTGCATTTACTCAAACCGTGGATGTCAAACTGAATTAATTATTTCCTTTATTATCCTCATATTCTTTTGTGCTTGATTTGGTTATTTTCTTCTTTCATTTTTAATGACATCAAAGAATGAAAAGCAAATGAAAGTTTGCTCACTCTTTCATTTCCTGCAATTAGTCATCTTCAGGTTTTAGTTCCCTTTCACACGCTCTCTCTCAGGTCACCATTTTCATGCACAGAACTCTAGTTTGTTTCATTGTATTATTTCTAAGAACTTTCTAACTCATTTGCCTGCGGTTAGAATAGCTCCTGATTTTCAATACGCCCAACTTGTTATCAAATTTATGTTTTCTTAAAGAGTAAGTTCCTTATGCCACTCACAGCCTTTCGCTGTAAATACTTCGCTGTTACTGAGTAAAGTGAGCATCTTTCTGTAGAGTATACATGGCGTGGTGTAGGATCTATGCTGGTTTTCCTTTTCGCCCTTTCACAGTTGAGTGCTGACATGGAAGTCTGAGGTGAAAGTAGGTGATCCTTGTTAATGCACAATTAGAATGTTATGTTTTCAAGTCGCAGTTGAAAATCTTGATTATTCTTAGGACAGAAAAATATTAGAAGCTTCACCCTGACAGATGTTTTGAGGATTTCTAAAAAATGTCTTTACTGTACTTTGAGTTTCATGATTTCCACCATCTCCCTCTGAAACCTGTTTTAAACTTTCCACTCAATCAAAAACAAACAAACAAACAAAAAAGAATTGTTCTTAGGAAGAAAGTTGGGTAGGTAGGTATATTGTTGCCTTTTGCTGGATGGAGTAGAATAGCATCTAAGTCACCTGAGAAATGTAGGTGGCCGGACTTCAGTCTAAGCTGTCCACGTTTTGAGGAGTAATGCCACTCTGCTCACGGACCGGGGCACAGGCTAGACTGAGTATGAGAGTGAGCCAGGAAAGTCCGGATGCAAGCTGCTCACGCCTGTGCGAAGCAGGACTAGACGAGCTGCGACCCTCGGGCCAAATCTTACTGGCTTTTCTTATAAGTATTGGAATGCAGCTTCTTTATTCATGTATCTGCTATATGTATGTCTGTGTGTGTGTGTGTGTGTGTGTGTGTAGAGAGAGTTTGTTTCATTGTATTATTTGTAAGAACTTTCATTGGAACCCAAGGTAATCATGATATATAGACTGACAGATGATAGTTGATAGATAGATAGATAGATAGATAGATACCTGTAGTTGTACAGTTGAGTAGTTACCATCTGGCTCACCAAGCCTAAAATATTTATCATCTGGTCTCTTACAGGAAAAGGTTGTTGAACTTTGTTTTACAGAGTTAAGCGTATTTCAGCAGAACTTACTGTTACAGATTTATTTCTCAGAATAGAGGAAGGAGACACCAAAAATTAAGATAAGGAGACAGCCATCATGGTTAGGAAAGGTTCGTTAGTGGGGATGCCAAAGACAGAAATTTCAAGACTTCCAGTTAACATGGAAAAACTTTGTTTGCCACATTTGTCATTTCCTATGGTCACAACAGCTTATCATAGTCCTAGTGGAGGACATGTTTCCAGCTGTCCTTTAGTCTTCTTTTCTAGTCAGCAGATCAAGAGGCTTGAGAAAGGGTTTAGACACAGTAGGGCGAGAAGGCGAGGAGGAAGAGGAGAAGGAGCACTTGGAGGATGAGAACTGAAAGAACCTTAGAAGCTCTGGCCCCACTGCCCAGCTTTAAAATGCATTCGTAGGTTTTATTATTACATCAGTTTAATTATTAACTATTCCAAGGAGCAAGTGTTTTGCAACTTCAAGGCCTCATGAAATATTTATGCTTAAAGGGTAACCAGAAGAGAAGCGTAACAAACCCAAATTTATACTAGGGCAGAGCTACAGAGGCTGGAGCAGGCTCCTGGTGGAGTGAGAGAGAGCTGGACGTAGGATTCAGAAATAACGGGAGACTGAAGGTAAAACCACTCTAGAACCCGGACGGTGCTGTACATCAGAACATTTCCCCCCCAAGAAAGTCAGTTTGCTAACATACCACTGAGTCATAACAAGCTCCCTATTTGGAAAGCATACCCAAAACACAACAAAACAAAAACCATGAAAATCAAAGCCTTTTAAGCCCCTGAGTTGTTCATGTTTAATATGCTGGTTTTATTTAATTCCTTTTTCTTTGCTTAAAAGACATCTAATTTTCACTGTACCTTAAACAGGCTAGAGTTATTTCTTACACTTGATCTTAGCCAAAAGGCCGAGAAGCGATTAGAGTTATTTCTTAATAAACAGGTCGTTTAGTCTATTTTGTTAAGAAAATGTTTGTTTCTCTTTCTCTCTGTCTTATCTAAATCCTAGGAATGTTCAAGATGCTACCTCTTTTTTGAGACTTTTCTACATCACCCTTGTCTATGTTAAATATCTTTCTATCAATCTTTCTTTACTACTTATATTTAATTCTATAATTACATAATGAATGTATTACCTACCTTTCAGGGTTTTTTTTAAAGTTTTGTTTTGGTTTGGTTTTTCTTGAGATAGGTCTCACTTTGTAGTTCAGGCTGGCCCTGAGCTCAGTATGTAGCCCAGGCAAGCTTCGAACTCAGCAATCTCCTGTCTCTGCCTCCCAAGTGCTGGGATTACAGGCGTGAGCCACCATGTCTGGCTACCTTTCAGGTTTTTGTTCTCTGTGTTTTCTTCATTTATATTATGTGCCCATGTAAAATAGGAATTACTTTTTTCACTGTTTTATTATTTCCTATATTAATAATAACCATTATGCAATTTGCTTAATAATAAATATATTGATGAAATTATATTCATGCATGTATATATTAAAATATGGTTTACAGTTTATTGCTTTCACTATGGTAATTCTTCAGGATATTGAAATTCTTAGAAATTTAACTAACAGATGGCTGTTAGCTATGGATCAAAAGAAGATCTTAAAAATTAGAATATCTGATTCAATTTGAGTTTAAGCACTTGCTACTCTTGTCGGGTTAGAAAATTCTCCTTTTAGAGGATCAGTTTGTATTTTTAATCTGTAAACTGAAAGTAATAATAGATAATTTTCTGGATAATTAGGATGACTAAATCATGTAATCTTTCTGAAATAGTATGCAAAGTACGATTATTTATCTAAATATACTAACTGGAAGCAAGACATGAAAATATTTAAATAGTCTAAGCAATATGCATCTGGGAGATTTAGTTCACTGGTTCTGGCACCTGCCTAGCAAGTGCAAGGTCCTGAGTTAGATCCCCAGTAATCACATATAATACTGGGTGTGGTGACTCAACTCCAGCAATCAATGCCACACACAGTGCCGGGTGTGGTGGCTCATGCTTTTAATCCCAGCACTCAGGAGGCAGAGGCAGGAGGATTGCTGAGTTTGAGGTTTGCTTGGGCTACATAGTGAGCTCAGGGCTGCCCTGAGCTACAAAGTGAGACCCTGGCTCAAAAAAAAAAAAATGCTGTAAATCTAAACTACTTATTAGAAGGATTTTGTTTTTGAGACAGTCTCATTTTGTAGTTCCTTCTAATCAGTACTTTAGATTTACAGTACTTTTTCTTCTCTTTTTTTTTTTTTTTTCAGACAGGGTCTCGCTTTGTAGTTCAGGCTGGCCCTGAGCTCACTATGTAGCCCAGGCAAACCTTGAACTCAGCAATCCTCCTGTCTCTGCCTCCTGAGTGCTGGGATGACAGGCGTGAGCCACCACGCCCGGCACTGTGGTATGTGATATTGATTGTTGGTGGGCATGAGTCGCCACACCCAACACTGTATGTGGTTACCTGGGATCGAACTCAGGACCTTGTGCTTGTGAGGGAGGCGCTGGAACCACTGAGCTAAATCTCTGCCCCCCCCCTTTTGAGCCAGGGTCTCACTTTGTACCTCAGGTTGGCCCTGGGCTCACTATGTAGCCCAAGCAAATGTCAAACTCAGCAGTCCTCCTACCTCTGCTTCCAGAGAGCAGATTACAGGTGTGCATCACCATGCCCAGCAACAGCATTTTAATTTCTATTTCAGAGTTATAGAAAGACATGATTAAATTACTTATGAGGTATTTACTAATATAGCAGTAGATCAGAATAAACTTACTATTTTGAAAGGATAGCAAAAATAAAGAGACATTTTACTAAACCCCATGAGTTATTTATGTTTTATATAAAGGTTATATTTGATTCCTCCCACTTTTGTATTGTCTGCCTCTAGTGGCAAAATTGAGTTACTGTCAAGATTACAGAACATACTGGATGGAATTCACTAGAAAAAGCAAAACCATTTTATATTCATGTGCATGAGGCAAAAAGGGTAACAAAAGCAAAGTAGTTGAGCCAATTTTATTTTTCAATAATTTTGTTTTCAGAAACAAGCAAAACCTGATATAAGAGAGGCAATCTCTTGTTATGTGATTCATGTCAAATTTATTAGAATCATGTTCACAATTCAAATGAGGTGAAACAAAGAAAGCCCCACTCTTGGCCCAAAGTAAAAATGACCTTTCCTCTTTTGCCACGGTAGCATAGATATATTCATGTGGCAGGTATGTCAAAATTCTCCTTGCTGGAGCCAATTTAGGCAACTTTCTCATGAAAAGAAATGCCTCGATGTAAATCCATTATTCCAAATCATGTGTTGGTCCAGAATATTTGTTACTGAGCCTGGTGTGGCTGCTCACTGCTCAAAAGTCAATACTTAGGAATGAGCGTTGGTGGAAAAAAATCAGTTTTACTCAAGGAGCAAATCAGGAGTGTGAAGGGCTTTCACGGGATCAGAGAGTGGAGCAGGAGCAGTGGACAGGAAGGCAGCGGCACTGACTGAGGTCTTCGCTCAAGGTATGTGTCTCCTTCTTTTCTCTAGCTAGAAAATCATAACTGATGTTCAAATTCTAGGGCTAGTTAGAAACAATCTTTTTTCTCTAAGCTTAACTTGGCAACAATGTATGTTTTTGTTGGTACAGAGAACCAGAAATACGGAGACTATTACATATCCTGATATAACTTGAGAGGCATGAGATATTCTAGGTTGTATAAATCAAAAGAAAGATTGACAGTTAACATCTTCATCGATTAGATGTAGACTTTTGTGCTTGTACATGGCCCTGCAGGATGAGCTTCGGGCCTCCTCATGAAGCTGGTATTCCCAACTCTTTCTTTTTTGAGTCAAGGTCTCCCTAAGTTGTCAAGATGGGCTCACACTTAGGATCTTCTTGCCACAGCCCCCTGGAAAGCCTCGATACCCTTCACGGTTTTGATCTCTGACATTGTGGAGGAGATTGGATATGAATACTAATGCTAAGTTTAGAATGCATGGATTATCAGAAGACAGGGATGCAGTACCAGTTTACCTGTATCAGATGAGATTTGGAGGCCAGGCAATTAAATGAAATTCAGAGAAGAAGTAAAGGATAAAGGAAATTTAATAAGAATTCGGAGGAGAAAATAAAGCTAAAACTCTAGGATTTTTATGGGAATATGTAGTCCTTAAAGGTATACACAAAGGCGTATGAGTATGATTAGAGGTAAAAGAACCATATGTGGAAGAGGAAACCCCGTGCTCGGAGGTAGCAGGTGTTCTCTCCAAAGCCAGAACCAGTCTTGAGCAACCCGTTGCACCTGCCAGCTGCAGTGGCTGAAAGGTAAGCTGCACGTCTGCGGCTTAAGAAATATGGCTTTGTAACTGTAATGTCATAGGTTTTTGTGGTTTATGATGACTCCGCCATGACTCCAAAACCAATTTTATCTCATGTCAGATTCTGGAAGACAATATTGCCTTTTAAAGACTCAGTCAATGCTCCTTACTTTGACCTGTCTTCGTAGCCGGTAGCTTTTAGAGGTGAGATTTTCTACTTAATTTATATCGTCATCAAGATGAGGTACTATCCAAGGCTATTAATGTACCTATGCCTAAAGTTCAGCAAAGAAAAAGTGTGCTTTTGATCTTCTCTTCTGGTTAGCAGTACAAAACTCAGTACCTTGGAATTATAAGGAGATGAAATAAAGTCAGGTAAAACTGTACTTCAAAGGAAGCCGAATGTGGCTGCTGTGGGGGAGGTGATGATATGTAGATGTGCAAGCTTAAAAGCTATGCGGGGAACAGAGCTGTGTTTCTGCTATCACCATGGTTACCATCTATAAAAATAATGAGGGGAGAAAAATAAGAGCACTGGAGTTTGAAGACTTTTTTCCTAAACCTGACTGCTATCACCAAATAAAACAATCCTTTGGGGTTTTTTTTTGCATTATCTTGACTAAATAAACAAAAATGAGTTATACATTTCTCCATAAATGCTCACTGCTAGGCATTCAAGAACACTGCTGCTCTCTCCCTTCTCTAGCTGCGCATGATGTATTTAACCCATCGCTGTGAAATAGCCCATCACCCTCTAATGTGGTTGCTGAACTACAGTGAGAAGCCGTGCTGACTTTGTGTCCCCCCCCCCAGTACTTCTTAGGCTTATTATCACCAACGCTGTGACAGTCCTTGAATTTCAATGTCTCTTGCTCCAGCTGTGGCCACTGATTCACTCATTGAATTTAATGGTGTTAAACACAATAAGAAAGATGACTTAATGGCTCTTAGATGTGTACTGTCATTGAAACCCTTCTGCGATTTTCATTACCCAGAGAAATCCCCGCTGAAATGTTATTCTTTCTACTTCCCAAATTCTTCTGGTAAGCAAGATAGAAGGAAATGCAGTCTATAGCAGCTGCTTCAGTCTAATTGAGACCGAAGCCAAGCACTCATGTTCAGTAAAATCCCACTGAAATGCTTTTTTTTTTCTAACGATGTAGGGACAAAGGGCATTTCATTTCCACATTTTAATGAAAGCATGATGGTTGACATTCTTCCAACCTTAGCATTCTCTTTCAGTATGAAGACTCGTATTTTTAGAAAGCGATTCCTTAATGCTTTATAAATATATACATATCAGCATGTGCTATTCGAAAATATGTCACTTGAACATAAGGATTTTGAGTTGAAGGCAATTCAGAAACAGCAAGCAAAGAAAAGCCCTTTCCCCCCTTTTGCTTACAATCAGCATACATTTCTCTTTGTGAAGGTGCCCCTTGATTTCCCCTGAATTAAAAAGGAAAGATAGGGCCAGGGATGTAGCTCAGGCCGCTGCACCTGCCTGGCAAGTGCAAGGTCCTGAGTTTGACCCTTGGTACAAAAGAAAAAAGGAAAGAAAGAAAGAAAGAAAGAAAGAAAGAAAGAAAGAAAGAAAGAAAGAAAGAAAGAAAGAAAGAAAGAAAGAAAGAAAGAAAGAAAGAAAGAAAGAAAGAAAGAAAGAAAGAAAGAAAGAAAGAAAGAAAGAAAGAAAGAAAGGAAAGAAAGAGAGAAGGAGAAAGAAAAAGAAAGGGAGGGAGGGAAGGAAGGAAGGAAGAAAGGAAGGAAGGAAGGAAGGAAGGAAGGAAGGAAGGAAGGAAGGAAGGAAGGAAGGAAGGAAGGAAGGGGAGTCTTTGGAGATGATTCCTTACTCTTATCAGAGACAGTAGCAGAGAGACATTTCAATAAGCGAATCTGGCAGCAAGCGCTTCCTGGGTCATTCCGGATTTATTACATTCTCCTGAGACAAAATATTCCAACCATCTTGTTTCCCTTTATCACTCCCAGAATCAGCCCTTTGTATAAGGAGCTTTACCTTCATTTTGGAGATTAATATCCCTAATCAAACTGTGGTTCATAGATGTGCTTATTATTACTAATATGCTATTGCTTCTAGGGTCTTTTTAGACATTGTTTATGCTTATTTAGACTTACTGGTTTATCTCAGGTTAACTGCTACATCTTATATCATCTTACAAATGCAGTCACAGCTATGTGCTCTTCCATGTCCACCTTTTCCCAGGCAGCACTGGGGCTTGGAGAAGCACCCACTCACATCAGTGATTTGTTTGTTCCTTTCTAGAATAGCATTGCTGCATGAGTATATTTCAGTTTTTTGTTTATTCTCCTTACTGATGAATATTGGAATGATTTTTTAACTTTGAATTTCCATGGACTCAGCTGCTATGCAGTTCTGTGCATCTTTTTGTTACCATTTTACTTTTATTTCTCTTGTGTAGAAATAGAAATGGAGTTATCTAGTTGAGGAATTTATTAAAATTTATCTTTGAAAGATAAGTCCACAGACTTTCTGAAATAGTTACACAATTTTGTCCTCCAAAATGTATGAAATTTCTGCTACTGTGCATTCATCATTTGGTATTTTCATTCTCTAATTCTAGCTGCTCTAATGAACATAGGCCTAACTAAATTTCTTATGATTTTATTTGCATGGCACTTTCAATGTGTTTAATGTTCACCTAACATATCTTTCTTTTGAAGAAGTGGCTTTTCAAGTCATTTTGCTCACTGAAAAAAACTGTCTTTATACTATTGATTGGTAAGCATATATTACTTTTAGTACAATTCTTTGTCTCTGCTTGGGAGCATTAGAGAATGCAAATTAGTATAA
>PVIC010004678.1:0-14277 GCA_004025085.1 Thryonomys swinderianus
TACATATAGTCAGGCAGGCTCCTGAGGTGAGGTCGGCAGGCAGCAGGCAGCTTTCCACCCCTCTGTATAGCACATTCACTCTTGGAGGGCTGGTTTTAAGAGCTACAGCTATCCTAAGCCTACCGTGCTGTGAGGAAGCCCAAGCCACACAAGGTGACTCCAGTAGACAGTCTCAGCACACTCTCTCTTCAGTCATCCCGGCTCATGAGCCAGGAATGCACTTGATGAAGACTATGATTCCAGTATGTAAGAATTAGTATCACTCAGGTAACTTGAGTCTTCTTAGAACAGGGACCAGATTTCAGAATAGAGACAAGCAGTCCTCATTCCACCTTATGACCCATAATATTCATAAACATAATAAAATGGCTATTGGTTTATACCATTAAATTTGGGAGCAGTTATTCAGCAGCACACAGATCACTGGGATATACTGTATCTATAAACTTAGCGCAAGATGTGATGACTGCCCAGACAGCCATGTAGAAGTATATGAAACCACTGTTTTACTTATTTTTATAGATATAACAACCTATTGAGGTAAATATCTCCCTAGCAAAAGCAATCTAGAAGAGAGAAGTATTAAACATCAGGCAGAGATACAATCAAATTATTATCAGGCAACTGCGATATAAAGAGTAGGCACTGATAGAATCTCAGAGCCTATTACTTTATGTACAATTCCAGCATAACAAAACACCTGTCAGAGATGCAATCACAAAGACAAGGAGAATCAATACTGACTCTAAAATACATTACAGGCCACTTTTAAATAAATATGTAAAATCTGCTTTACATTGATTCTAGCTCAGCATGGAGCAAACCACTTGTAACAGTTTTTACATAAAGCCAAGAAAACACCGTCCCTTATACTCAACAACAGATTTCACCTAGTGGATCTTGCCTTACTTTCTTGTTGCTGGGACAAAATACCTAACACCCACAAGTTAAAGAAGAAAGGTTTATTTTAGCTCACAGTGTGAAGAGGTTTCAATCTGTAGTAAGCTGGCTCCATGGCAGAGAGGCATGGCAGACATCAAGCACAGTAGGGGGGCAACAGGAAAAAGATTTGTGCATTGTGTGTGTGTGTGTGTGTGTGCGTGCACACACGCGTGCATGCGTGCATGCGCATGCAGGCCACACCCACAATGAGCCGGCTCTTCCCACAAGGCTTCACCTCTCAGCATCACACCTAGTGACAAACCCATCAGTAGACTAACTCAGTATCACACACCTGTGATCTAGTATCATGTACTCATGATCCAGTTATCTCCACAAAGCCTCTCTATGAGTACAGGAGACTGAGGGGACATCTACACTTGATCTTAGCCAAAAGGCTGAGAAGCGATCTGAGGGGACATCTAGATGTAAGCCATAACAAACCTCAAAAGCTTTGCTAAGGAGAGAGGCATCAACATTTTCAAATAGCTAGAGAGTTAAAAATAAAGAGAAGGGCTCTGTAATACCAATTCAGGTTCCTCAGAAATCCACACTGAGGGAGAAATCAACAGTGTTAGGCATCTTTGTTTTGTTTGGGTTTGTCTTTGGAACCAGGTATGTTAGTTTATATGAACTTAACATAGGCTTAATGACATCTTGTGCAAGGTACTATTCTAGACACCATGAACACAAAAAGTAGGAAAAGTATGGTCTCTACCCTCAGAGTTTTTATACCAGTAAGGATAAAATAGGTGATCCTAAAGAAACTATTGTTACTTTAGAAGGTATGAAGAAGTGAAGGCTCTACTTGCTAGAAGAACTATTTTCTAAACAGAGAGAGAGAGACCTATATCAATAAAGCATCAATTTAATTTATCTTGAACATTAAATAGTCCAATTCATACCCTACTGCTTTATTTTAAATTCATGACCATAATCTCACACACACACACACACACACACACACACACTCATTTCTAGTCTTATCTTCCAAGATAGAGTTCTTCTCAGACAAAATATCATTAGATTACATGCTTTTTAGATATCCTTTAGGTGAGGCTATATAGCAGTGCACAATATTTATGGAATTAAAAATACAGTATATTTGATATAAAACTTTCCACTAGAAAGTCATAGCCCAAAAGAATGTGAGTTTTCGTGTCCTAGGTTCTCCCACCTTACTTGTTCAGTGCATTGATCTTGCTCTCATCTTCCCATCTTCTAACATTATGGTTTCAGAAAATTTGAAGTGTTTCCTAAAGAACTGTGTAATCTGAGCTTTATTGTAATTTGCGTGATACAAAGGCTTAGTTCTGAGAAAAAGCATGGCCCTTCTCTGTGAACTTGAAATCATATCACAGATGGAACTATATTTTACCTACAAATGACAAAAGTCATGCTTCCATTATCCTACTATAGGTGCAAGGAATTCCTACAACCATCTCTAGCTTTGAGACCTGATGAAAGACTTACTGACTACAAAATATGAAAAGAAACTCTGAAAAATTGAAGTGAAAATGCCTCAATACAAGCATTAAGTTGTGGTACCTAGATAACTGCGCTCTATCTCTTGCATAGTTGTGCAAAAGTTACAATGAAGTGGGCTATGTGGACTACGTGGGCTGCCAACAAGCAGGAGGAACTAGTATTTCCCTTCCCAATGCAGCAGCAACTATTACTGTCTCCCTTCTCCCACTCTGTCTCCCCGTCCTGGTTTTCCTAAGAAAGCTCAGGCTCTGTTCGGATGTGCTCCCTTTCCCACAGCAGTGATATAACTACGTAGGCCTAGACCTAAACCTTAGTGGTCTGATGGTGGTAAGACACCCTCTGCCAGAACTGACCAACAACTCAATGCCAGGAGGTTTTTAATAGCTGAACGTGATCCCTGGAACCATTCCAGAAAATTTACTGAAGGCTGAGGGGGGAAAACTCACCTTTAAGGATTGCAGAGTAAAGACATGAGAAGAACACGTATTCTCTGTAACACAGAAAACCTACACTGAAGCCTACCCAACCATTGCACTCCCTACTATATGGAATTTAAATGTCTACATTGTTTAGTCCAGCTTTAGTCAGTCAGAGTGTCCTGCTTACTTTACAGGTCTCCTGTCATTGTAACCAAGGAGGAGACGTCCACCTTCTTGCTCCTATTACCATTGCTTCAGTCATCTTTGAATCAGAGAACAAAAGGCCTTTTCTGTTACTGGCTAAAAGTCACCAAGGTCAGAGAACCTACTACACTAGATCCAAGGTAGTTAATGGTACCACATTGACTGGGAGATTTTTTTTCTCATATCGCTGTACCACATCATTAATGACAGTAGCAAATTCAGCCACATGGCTGGACTCACTAGATTTATCCACCTACTGGATATAATGTGATGATCCTTGGGAAGTCCCAGGCGTAAAAGTACCTTCACCAGATTTCCATCACTGAAGCCAAGTTAGTGTAACGCACTGAGAGAGCAACTGCTCCTCTTTAAGTTACTTGTGAGCCACCTGGAATTTTGACCTATGGATAATAAATGGATGTCCTATAAGCCACTAGGTTGTGATCATCTGTCATATAGCATTAGAAAAATAGAAAATAGGGCCAGAGGGTTAGCTCAGAGGTTCCGGCACCTGCCTTGCAAGTGCAAGGTCCTGAGTTTGATCCCCAGTTACCACATACAGTGCTGGGCATGGAGACTCACACCCACCAGCAATCAATACCACATACCACAGTGCCGGGCATGGTGGCTCACGCCTGTCATCCCAGCACTCGGGAGGCAGAGACAGGCAGATTTCTGAGTTCCAGGCTTGCCTGGGCTACATAGTGAGCTCAGAGCCAGCCTGAACTACAAAGCGAGACCCTGTCTCAAAAAAAAAAAAAAAAGAAAGAAAGAAAAATAGAAAATATGTCATGTAAAAAATTTTTTTAAATCCAAAATTAATGATTAACACACTGCAGTACACAAGCCACATCAAGCCATGCCTTGTTTTAGTATTGTCCACAAGCTAAGAATGATTTCTATTTTTAAATGTCTGTAAAACTGAAAAAGAAACATGACAGAGGCTGAACATGGTTCAGAAAACCTAAGATATTTACTCTCTGACCTTTATAGAAAAAAACATGCTGACAGATGCTATATGGCATTGCTTCTATTCTTGTGTACAGACACAATACCAATCGTTGGGATGGGGGTGCACACACAGTGCTGCGTGTCTCATATTGGGTCTGCTTTCCAATTTTCTTGCTGCCTCAGGAACTTGGCCTAGAAGGACCACATCAGTGCCTTGTGACTGCTGGCCAGGTGTGACAAGTAGGGGCACTGCTAGGAGAACAAACAGTGGGAGGGAGGATGGGACAGAGTGTTTATCTGCCAGCTCCCTCTCTGCATGGCCGTGTCACACCAGATGTGTCCCCCAATCAAAGAAACATTCTGTAGAGGCTGATGGCTTTACATCATTGTCTCCAGTAGAAACCAGCAACTGCCTCTCCCTCTTCGCCTTTAGGCCCAGGGCCACTGGCACTCTGATAGCCACCCGATTTCCCTACATTGTGCATACCCACACCTGCCTAAATGGATTCTTCAGTGAGTATTGGCAATCACCCAACTGGAGTTGACATCTGCTTCCTGCTGTGATCCTGATTGATACACTCACTAAATTAGTTATAGGAGAAGAGAATGTGAATTTACAGCACAAAATCTGCCTGGCCCCTCTCCTGCTTGATTGGCAGGTGTTTCCTAACTAGTCACTTCCTCATCACAACTCCCAGCACCAAAGTCCTCACTGTCCTCTGCTCATTGCCACACAAGCATGAAGCCATGGAGATGAGGGTGCCACACTGATGGCTCGCACTTCTCCCCGCACATTTCTTCTCTGGACCTCTGCACCAGGCCTGTGTGCTGTTGGAGGAATGAAGAAATAAACCTTCTCTGTCAAAACTTATAAAACATTCTAGTTTTATGGGACAGCATCTCCTGTTGCTTTGGCACAAGTCCAGTTTAAGCAAAAATTCTGGAAGGCGAGCAATAAGGAAAGTTTTATAATCACTGTACTAAGGACAGTGGGAAGGCAAAACAAGGTCAACAATGAAAAAAGCTCACATCCGGCACAAATACAAAAGTATGACTACTAGCTTGAATTTGTCTAACTGAAGTTATAAACGGGAAATTCTTGGATTAACTGCGACAGTTTTACACATATAAAAAGACGAGCCCCCTACAAACACACACACAAACACCTGCGAAGGCTGTGTCATTCTTCCGCCCAATACCAGCTCACCATCTCACAGTGCTATTTCATCTCATATCATCTCCCCCTTCATCTGAGTCCTGACTTTTAGGAAAGTGACTTTTGTGAGTTATAGATACTCAGTGGTTTCACATGTACTTCATTTTTTACAAGCTCTGACAAGATTTTTAATCTTTATACAAGAAACCAAACCCATGCAAGAACAACCTGTCAGGAATACTTACAGCCTTGCAGTTAACTCTCTCTTGAGTGTGATTTAATCAGCAAGGTGCTGCTGACACTGTGTAATAGAATATTGTAAAAGCTACAGGTTAATACCTCTGGAGGTGCCAAAGGAGATACCATAAATGGTATGGTGGTGAAATGAAAAATGATTATTATTTAGCATTTATTAATCCTAGGTGGTACGATAAGCTTTAAAGAACATAGCAAAGAAGGAAGCAGATTACCTCTGAAATTCCATGCTTTCTCTTTTAAAATTGAGACTTTTTAGCAGTATCTCTAAATAGTAGTATGAACTAGAAATACCTGGAGTCCAAGGACAAAAGAAGAAAAATATCAAAATAAAAGCAAAAAGTCTTATTTTAAATATGTATGCCCTTCATTCAAAATCTCCTTTCACATACAGCACAGTCTTGAGTATCTAGACTAAAGGTCAGCTGACTATAGTCTGTGCATGTGCCACAAGGGTTTGTAAAGTTTTACTGGAACACAACTGTATTCATTTGTTTATCTCAATGAGCTGAGTACTGATGACAAAAGTCTTATGGTCTGCAAAGCCAAAATATTATCTGGTCCTTTACAAAAAAGGCTCATTAACGCCTGATCTAAACTGAGTTGGGGAAATCAAGACTGAACTTTATGATTTTCAAGTTAATGTACTCCATTCAAAATATAAATTCGACTTATTTATCCACTAAGCATATTTAAAATTTTATGCTTTTGCCTTGTAAAGGAGTATGCATACCACAGCAATGTCTAACAAATCACTCCTCCTGAGCAAAGGCACTCTATTCTGATGAAACTTAGGAATTTCCCCAAAGAAATTCTAGTTCCTAGCTACATCTTTCCTTTTGAAAAGGCCAAAGATCTGGAAAGATAGTTAAAGAGAAGGCAAGATTGGATATCATTCTATGTATAATGGTCCATTGTTTCATTCCTAAAAAAATGATTTGAAAATTACTTGGAGCACTAAGACATTTATGAATCTTATTTCAAAGCCCATGAACGTTTGAAAAACATCATTTGCAATCCATTTCCTTGTCTCGTGGTTATAGTGTTTCAGCCACACAGTCAACAATATGATAAAATCAAATGTTATTTGTTTATTCAGAGGCCACAAGTGGATTTTTTGATATGAAAGTAAACATTGAAAAGTTCTACCCTAAAGGATTGCCTTTTAAGTCTTCTTGGAAGAACTACTTTTAGTGCTCCAACAAATGGGAGTAATGGAGAGCTCCCTTATTATCCCAATAGACCAATAATGGAGTTTCAATCTTGCAGATTCTCGGAAAGAATGTAAGTAGCAGTTTTCCAGCACGCAGGTGATGCTTGAAATGCATGCTATATTTTGTTCTTCAAAAAGTGAACTCTATGACTTAATCCTCCCAGCTTAACATCCAAAGATCTGTTTTAGGTTCTTGGCAGCTCACACATGCTTCCCATGGCAACTGCATAACAACACCGTATAGTTTGAAGGTAGGAGAAGAGAAAAACCTTTCAGGCCCTATTCCTTCATGAAACTGTTTTAAAGATCAGATTGAACCAATTGTAGTATTTCAACTCACAAGTGTCTTTTTCATTTTACAGTTTTAAAGGATTTATTCAAACAATCGATATCATTTATCACTGGAACTCTGAACTTAATACCTTTCTTCAGAATGAACTATGAAGAAAATACCCAGGCTTATACAAAGAACTGGTAGGGGATATGCTTAAACAAAGTCAAAAGTAGCACTAAACAGAAGGAGAACTTGAGTTCTAGTCCTAGCTGCCAAGTTCAGTTTCTTTTTGGCTTTTATACTATTCCTCTGTAAAAGCAGGGGATTTCAACACACCTCCCAGCGTACTTTGCAGGCCTGAATGCAATTATAACTAAAGTTTAGCATCTTTTGTATTTTTCAATATATTTACCTTTCACCTGCTTCCAACCTCATTCTGACATATACAGGAAAGGATGAGATTTTGGTTCCCCCTTTCTAATTTGGAAGGAGGCATCAGGACAGTGGAAAGCCAGAGAAAGTATTTTCATTACCCTTCTTCAAGCATTTCAGACAAGATAAGATATAATGCAGACTTAATTTGTCTAAGTATATAATTTTAAAAGGTAAACATGAAGAATAATTTTAAAATAGTAATTTGGACTATGTGCAGTCTCATGGATCCATCCACTGGCACACTGTGAAAATTGCTTTTATTATTTTAAGTTTTTATGCTGAGTAGCTTTATAACCTGTCCTTCAAAGAAGGATGTAGAATTACTAGAACTCACAGACACTGTCGACAGACAAAATATGGTGCTACCTTATGGTGCTTTTTGACAGTATTTTTAGAAGTTGAAGTGTTTTATAAAACTGAAGTAGGATAGAAAAATAAAGGTAGGTACAAAGGAAACAAAAAAAACGTAATTTTTAAAATTGTACTTTTAAGAAACATTGCAGCTTCAGAATACAAAAGTTATTCAAGCCTTTTTCCCTTCTAAGAAACTCATTCCAAAAATGAGGGTGAGGGGAATAAAAAAAAATCTGTAAATTTGGCTCTGGGCCTATGCTTTTCACCTGTAAATAGATCTTCCTGTAGGTCTCCATTGTCAAGGAAATAGATATCTCAATTTCAAACACCTGTAAATGGTTTATACTTTAACACAGTCTACCAGGTGGGTGACCTGATAGACCACAGGAACACACATGCCAGATCATCCACTTTGAAGCCACCACTAGGACTATATAAAAAAAAACTCATTACCATAATGTGCTTCTCTCTTGAGGATCTGCATTCTCTCTAAATGTATACTTTTAATATTCTGTTTAATAAACCTTTTTATGCATCTCACTGATACATCTCAAAATTATTTTTATTTGCTGGAAGTCAGAGAACCTATCCCGTTGTTGGAGTCAGTTGAGATCTCTCTGTCCTCTTTGAGGGACCTCCGTGGACAGGGTCTAGTGACACTACACTCTAGATCTAGATATTACACTGATATTTGACAAGAATATATAGTGTATTTCATAAAAATATAATGCAATATAGTAAGTCATAAGAATTCTAAAACATTTTGAAGTTAATATCAAGTAACAACTGATGACATGCAAAAAACTGAAAATATATCAAGATTCTTCAAAAAAGGAACACAGTAAGGAGACAGACATTTAGAATAATAATTGAAGAAGATTTAAGAATATGAGAAAGTGGATTGATAAACTTTCTAAGTGGCCAGTTTGGGAAACTCTGTGATGACAACTTGAAACATTCTCATATGAGGAAGGACTATCGAAGCAATAAGGAAACAATTAAGTAGACCTATCTTTTCTTTTGTATGAAAAGCCCTCCAGGAGTAAAGGGTCCCAGAGAGGGGCTGATGGAGTAAGAAGTAATTAAAAGCAATGAAGCACAAACTGGTTATTTTCAGGGATTTTAAAAAACTTTACCTCAGAGCATTAAAGGAAACAAAGAATAGAGTTGCATCCCTGAACAACAATAATTCCCTGCTTTTCAGTAATCTTATGCAGAGTAATAAACCCCAGGGGTGGGTGAGAATGTGAGGGTATTTGACAATTTCTCAGATCAGCCAACAGTGGCAGCACAACATGAAAAATTCAGACAGCAACCCAACATTTTAAGCCTAAGGCACTAACTTCACACGACATAAACCCTGAACTCTACCCTAGCTCACAAAGCTTGAAGTGACTCGGGCTTCACTCACTTCTCTACCTCACCCGTGCCTGCACCTTCCTCCCTCCACCAGTCCAGTTTGTTCCTAAAACTCCTTCCACTGACACCAGGCCACAAGCTGTTATGCCAGTCATGTCCCCAGCCTGCGGTGCCCTGTCCCTTATCTCTACACAGCATCCTTCTCTTTCAGCTGTCAGCCTGATGTTCATCTCCCTGGAGGGATAACTACCCAATCTAAAGAAACCACTTAACCCTCATAAGTTTTGTTATATTTTTTTCATGTCTGTTTGCTTGCTTATTTTCTTTCCTACCAACTAGTAGAATATAAGCTTCATGAAATCTAGTATCTTGTCCATTCTATGCCTGGTATTGTGAAGGAAAAAATTAAAACTCTCACACTTGTTAAAATGATAAGAATTTATTCAAGACTACTGCAGTGGGAATTTGCAAGAAGAAAAATGTCCTGCACTTCAGATACAAGAGCAACTGGAGATGGATAACCAATAAGCAGAATGAGGGGCTAAACGAACAGAAAAGGATTACCACAGAAGGAGGCATCAAGGGTATAGGGCCTCTTGCTAAGCTGACTTAACTGGACTCTTCTTGGGAGCAGGCCAAGGGGTCAGACATCAAGAGCTATGGGGTAAATCCACAGAACTCTGCCAAGAAGGGGCTGGGTGAGCCAAAGACAGGATGGAGGCTAAGGCTGAGCCTCATCCAGAAGAAGGTTCATGAGTTTACCTCAAAACTTCTTTCCTTGGGTGTGAGGGAGAACTTCCTAGGGATATGTGGGGCAGAGCTTTGCACTACCTAGGAAGACGCAGAGTGCAGTGCCTCAGGAACAAAGTGAGTGAAAGGGAGCCTTGGCCTAAAGCTTCAGGAGAGTGTGAGGAGGGAAGAGTGAGGGCCAGCCATCCTCCAGAAAAAGCATCCTGAGGAAGAATGGTCATACAGCCTAAAACTGAGACTCAGAAACAGATAAGCTGACTCTAAAATTAGTATGAAGTTACAGGTAATAACAAATAGTAAACATGATCATGAAAAGTAAAACTGGAAGACTCATATTTCTAGATTTCAAAATTTACAAGAAACCAAAGCACTGTGGCTGCTGTAATAAGGCTAGACATAAAGATCAACACAATGAGAACCAAGTCCAGCAAGAAATCCATGTATCTATGGTTAACTGAATTTCAACAGTGCCAGCATAATCACTTGATAGAGGGAGTCTCTTCGACACACAGTGCTATGAATTTGGATCTTAACAAGCAAAATAATGATTAGACCCTGTCCTCAAACTATCTAGAAAAATTACTCCAAATAGAATTTTTAAGGAACTAAATATAACACCCAGCACTCGGGAGGCAGAGACAAGAGGATTGCTGAGTTCGCGGCGGCTTGCCTGGGCACCATAGTGAGCTCAGGGCCAGCCTGAACTACAAAGCAAGACCCTGTCTCAAAAAAGCCAAAAAAACAAAAACAAAAAACTAAATATAACAAATGAAGCTCAAAATCCTGAAGAAAAAACATGAACTTGGATTTGGATTTGGCAATGGTTTCATGGATATGACATTACTAAAAACAAAAGACATGAAAGAAAAAAATAGATTAATTAGACTTCATTAAAACATTTTAAAAATTATATCTGAAGATAATATGACTAAAATGAAAAGAATACTAAAAGAATGGAATATTTGTCAATTGAGTCTCCAATAGGAGTAAAAACTCAGGAATATAAGAAGAACAAGTACTGTATTCCTAAAATATTAAACCCAACAAACCAATTAAAAATGAACAAATGATATGAGCATCTTTCTTTTTCTCCAAAGAAGATATACAAGTGTCCTGCAAAGGTATCAAAAGGCCTCAGTCCTAAGGGAAATATGAATGGAGAAGACAATGAAATACTATGTATTTCACATCTACTAGGATGGCCATCATTTATTTTAAAAAACAGGACAAGACAAGTGATGGGAGAATATGGAGAAACTGGAACACTTACACATTGCTAGTGTGATTATAAAATCATTAAGCTCTGTGAAAAACAGCTTGGCAGTTCTTCAACAAGTTTATCTGATTTAATAATTTTGCTCCTACACGTCCACTCAAAATAATTGAAGACAGCTGTTCAAACAAGAAGTTCCATGTTAATGTTCATAGCTGCACTATTAACAACTGCTACAAGGTAGAAATAACCCAAAAGACCATAAGCAAATTCATACAATAAAAACACAGTACATCTATTCAATTAAATATTGTTCATCCAAAAAAGAAATGAAGTAATGATGCATGGTACTATACATATGCACTTTGAAAACATTTTGCTAAATGAAGGCAGCCAAAAATATTTGTTTCTTTTTTTTTTTTTTTTTTTGAGACAGGGTCTCACTTTGTAGTTTAGGCTGGCCCTGAGTTCACTATGTAGCCCAGGCAAGCCCGGAACTCAGCAACCCTCCTGTCTCTGCCTCCTGAGTGCTGGGATTACAGGCATGAGCCACCACGCCCAGCACCATGGTATATGGTACTGATTGCTGGTGGGTGTGAGTCACCATGCCCAGTATTGTATGTGATTACTGGGGATTGAACCAGGGACCTTGCACTTGCTAGGCAGGCACCAGAACCACTGAGCTAAATCCCAGGCCCAGGACCAGGCCCAAATCTGAGGGTATAGCTCAGTGACAGAGTGCTTGGCTAAATCCCCGGCCCACATTTCTTAAATACTGTTATTTTAATACATTAAAATGTAAAAAAGTAAGACATAAAAGTCAAGTTCAGTCAAGGGGACTGTGCCAGCACATAGTAGCTCTCAAAAGTATTGACTGATTAAATGAATAAATACATGAATAAATTTTCTTTCCTTAGACATAAATGATAGATTGTTATTTGAATTTTTCACTTTGCTTTTCCATTTTCACCTTGTACCCATAAACATTTGAATAAATGAGAAAAAGAAGCCAATAAAAACTACTCCCTCCTACAGTAAAAAGAGTAATTTCATAATTAATGGTACACTTTGTCATTTATTCCTCATTTATTGAGATCTCCCTATAAATAATAACTTTCTAGGCATGGACAAACAATCCTGAAGAAAATATCACTATCCTCAAATACATTACACACTAAGGTCATTGTCACTGTCTGAGTGAAAAATCCATGAATGCATGAGGTGTGGAAACGGGAGTCTGGGTGGCTGAGACAGAGAGGAGGCAAAAGGCACTCCAGTTTGGCAGTGATGCAGGCAGAAGATTCAAGGGAAGAAAGCCGAAGGAAGACTTTCCCAACTCAAATGCCCTGTAACACAAATGCCTGAAACCTTCCTCATCTTCTGTAGCATTACAAACCCCAGGATCCAATTGGTATGATTTGATTTCTGGTGGAAGCCAAGAAAGGGGTCACCTGTAATCAAAGGTTTCCACAGGGCCTAGATACAAAGGGACAGCTAGACTTCTGGGTTCTGTTAATAAACTGGACATCATGATTATACATAAGAAAAGCAGTGAGTCCAATTGTTTCAGGCAGATGTCAAAGAACAAAATGGCACAGACACTCATGTGGATATCATTTTATGTCTAATGAATGCAGAGGACCGAGGAGGAAAATGTGCCTCACGTGATGATGACGCTGCTACAAAAAAAAAAAAAATCAGTTGGAGCATGATCTCAGTAGCTCCCACAAGAAAAAGGGCAAGAGGGACGACAAAACCGAGGTGCTCACTCCTGGTACTGTTCTGAGCATGCTCCTTGCCTCACTTGAACACGCAGTGGTGTGAAGAATGAAGTAGACACCTGAAAATAATGTTTGATAGCTGTGTTTTTTATTTTACAATAACCAATATTTGAGTTTATCACAATATTTTCCAATAAATAGAAAAAATTCCCATGTTGGAGTTTTAATTCAGGAGTATCATAACCCAAAGTTAACTAGATGATCTCAAACTATAAAAGCAGGAAGGCTGACAGAAAGCTAATTCAACATGCATGAGATGATACATAGTAGCAATGATTTCCAACACATGTTCATTTAAAAATTGTGCTAATTGGAAGCTTTGCTTCTTCTATGTGAAAGCAACTAATAAGAAGTTGATGACAGCAGAATCAGGCATCTGAACCCCACAAGGAAATTACAGATGTAATAGATACCTCTGGGTGCCTATAAGACTTTTAAATCTAAATTGAATCTTTATTTAGAGATCAATTTATGTGGGTAGACTCATTGCCCAAGGGTATTTGTTTGTTTTATGAATGTTTCAAGCCAGCAAAATTTTTCTTAAGGTTATAAATGCTTCTGCCTAAATAAAATATAAGGGTAGAGTTGTGTAATAAATGCCTCTGGCATTATCTGTTTACTTGTCCATCAAAATATGCAGACTTTATCAAAAATTAAGTTGTCTAATTATAAAGCCTTTTATTTTATGAGACATTTTCTATAAATAACCTATTTCCCCTGTACCCTCCACATGAACTAAAGCAGTAAGACTTCAATTTATCCCAGAGATGATGAAGTCAATTTGACCTCCCTTCCAGACAAAGTAAAGCTATGTGCAAAGAAATATATTACATAATTTATCTTAAAGGAAAAAAGGACATTTTCTCTAAAGCTTTAATAATTAGTCCTTTTACAACCAGACTTGCTTGTCCTGAGAAAATAAGCATGGTTGTTATTCAGCTGGTGGGGACAGAGATGTTCTAGAATCCGACAGATGTAGAGCAGAAGAACTTCTTCCACTGGGATTAGCACCAAGGCTGATGGGCAGTACACTGGATTCCCTGAGAAGACAGTGAATTTCATCTGGTTGGCAAGGATACCCAAGGTCTGCATGAATTTCCAGTATTTTATCTTTTTGGTAAAGTGGGAACTCAAGGGGTGACAACAACATAGAATTAAATGGTTCATATGAGTTGAGAAAAGATTACAGCTAACAGTAAAGAGTAGGAAACATGGAGAACAGAGTACACATCTCAGCCAAGGCAAATTTGTGTATAACACATTTAAGACAAGATTCTTGCTCCAATGAGTTTCTATCAAGAACTGAAGAAGGACATTCATATTGATTAGGCAAGGTTGGACACATGAGGGTTTCAGTGTATGTAAATTACACAAACTTTGTACAGCACATAGCCACTCGCAAGGAGGACTCCTAATTCTAGTTTTAACCATGTCAAGGAAAAGCCCAAGATTTTTTTTGTCTTTGCCTTGTTTTGTTTTTAAATAC
>PVIC010004678.1:14377-61431 GCA_004025085.1 Thryonomys swinderianus
TTCATTCATTCATTCATTCATTCATTCATTCATTCATTCATTTAAACAGGGTCTCAGTAAAATGCTAAATTGCCTAGACTGGGCTCAAACATTCAGTTCTCCTGGCTCAGGCTCCCAGAGTGCTGGGATACAGGCCTGTGCCACCATGCCCAGTTTAAGACCTCAAATTAAGTAGGATTGTCCAAATATGCTTGTTCGATCCCCTGAGATGATGTAGCATGCAGAGTTTGCAAGATAAAATATGGAAAAACTCAACTATCTAAGGGAAAAGTAACACAGAAATCACAAACACAATAAATAATTACAGCAAGTGTGTAGTAAGGTAATGATAAGAAGATAAACACTTTTACTGTCATCCCAGAAACTTGAAGTGATACAGTGTTAGTGCCTCTCCCTCAAGTGTAAAGTTTAGTAGTACACTTCAAGCCCCATTTTCTCTTGATCGTCAAATTTCACATTTAAGGTTTTCTCTTGTCCAGCAAAATCTCCTGCTGTGCTTGAGAATTTCTTAATTACATTTTCAAGTTTTCTGCTATCGTGGCAGAATACTACAGAAAGTAATTATAGAGCTAATAAAAAGAATGAAAACCATTTTTTTATTTTCCCAAAAGCATACAACAATACAAAGTTGTAGACACAGACTTAAATGACTTGCTCCACATTTGTTTCAGCAAATTAAAGTGCCATGTACTTACTGTGGAGACAGTGCAGAGAATAGAAATAGAATATAGCAAAGTAAAGAAGTTACCAGAGACAAATTTTCATCCAAACTCACCATGGGATTAATTAAAAGGTACAAATTGAAAAAGTAATTTCCAAAATTGCTCAATTTTTTATTATTAAAACTACAGTACATGTTTGGGATAAAAATTTTGGTTAACATAGTAAAATATCAAAAGAAGAAAAAGAAACATTCAAATACCCAATATTCAAAGTTAGACAAAGCTAATATTTGAGTATACATTCTTCTAATCTTTTTCCTAGGCATGTACTATATAATTTGCTAATGTCCTATTGTTGGATATATAGTTTGTTTCCAGTTTTTTCCTTATTGTGCAAGATGCTTTAACAAACTTCCTTTTACATATATTTTTGTACACAACATGACTATTTCTTTGAGTTATATTCATAAAACTAACATTGCCATAGTAAAGAATATGACAATTGAAATCCTTTGCTTTATACTGCCAAACTGCTTTCCAAAATAATTGTACAAGTTGTATCTGCCCAGCCTCTTTAATGAAACTGTTTATTAGTATCACAGATTAAATTGAATTTATTGTTTCTAATTATTGTTGAATAGAGAGAAATGTGTCAACTTATATTTGCATTGTTTCAACTGCTAGTTATACCAACTATTTCTTCATGTTCATGTTTCTAGGCCTTGTAAATTTCCTAATTTAAAAATTCTCCCTATGTCCTTTGTCTGATTTTTCTACTGTCTGTTCAGTTTTTCCTTATGATAGATTACTAAGCTTCTTTAAATAATAAATTACAGAATATTTTACTGAATTTCTACTTGGGTTGTAGCTATCTTTCTGATTATTTTTTACATACAAAAGATTTTTGCATTTTTCAGTCAGAGAAACCTACCAAAACATTATATGTGTGCTTAGATAATCTTTTCCCACCCTACCCCTGCCTCATTAGATAATACATGTCTACATTCTTTTCATTAAGTTCTTTAGAGAGTTTCACTCTTTAGATTTAGTCCTTATTCAGTCTCAAATTTATGTTGGTGTTACAAAATTTTAACTTTATTCCATTCAATGTTCCTAAACACTTTTTTATTTAAATCTTCATTGGTACATTATATATATGCATCGTGATCACACACAATATTGAGAATTTGTACCAGCATATGACACAATTTAATTCTCATTTTTCCCATCCCCCCACCCACCCTACACCCCTCTGCCCCTATAAACATAAACTTTGTTTCCCTTTTTTATTATTATCCTATTTTTTCTTCCCCTTGTTACTTACCCCTATACCCCATTTCCCTTTGAATATTTTCTATTTTGCAATATTTTTATACACTTTCTATTCCTATGTTTTTTCAAACACCTTTTTAGAATAATGATTTCTCCAAACAAAATCTTACATGAGAAAGCATTATACATATTGTAAGCAAAAATGGAGCCATGCTAGTTAGGATGGAGGCAGGGTAATGAAAGGGTGGGGCTTTCTGCTTTAGCCTGCCAGTTTACAGAGCACCATTTGCAAAGCATTCACTCTTACTGTACAAATTCAAACTATCACAAGTATACTGTACAACTAATCTGACTCAGGTGTTATCTGATCTTTGTTTTCTATTCTGGTCATCTGAAAATCTATGCTTTTACCTGTTTCCTGTTCTTTTAAGTATTATAGCTTCAAAATATACTCTAATATCTATATTTACCTACACATGTACACTCAGGCACCCCCCCACACACACACACACTCACATTCCACTTTTCAAAAATTTTTTGAATCCTATGTTCATTTACTTTTCCACATATACATTTTAATAAAACTCATTCAAAGCTACCTCCAATATTTCAGGAGGATTATAGCAAATTTATAAGTTAATTTGGGTATAGTTGACATCCTCTTACCTTTTGATCAAAATTTGTAATATAGGGGCTGGAGGGTTAGCTCAGTGGTTCCGGTGCCTGCCTCGCAAGTGCAAGGTCCTGAGTTCGATCCCCAGTAACCACATATAATGCTGGGCGTGGAGACACGCCCACCAGCAATCAACACCGCATACCACAATGCCGGACGTGGTGGCTCATGCCTGTAATCCCAGCACTCGGGAGGCAGAGACAGGAGGATTGCTGAGTTCAAGGCTTGCCTGGGCACCATAGTGAGCTCAGGGCCAGCCTGAACTACAAAGCGAGACCCTGTCTCAAAAAGCAAAAAACAAAAAAAACAAAAAAAAATTGTAATATAATGTACCATATTTCAACTCAATTAGTCCTTTAAAAATTGCTATGAGTTTTACACATTTATTATATTTCTTATTATATATTTTATATTTATCTTACTATGATTGGAGTCTTTAGAATACATGTACATTTGACAATTATGTTTAAAAAATATTAATTTTTTCTTCTACTAATTTTAAAATTATTTTGATTGATTGTATGGAATCAGTAACCAAATCACCATCATAAAGTAAAATGGCCCTATCCTTCTTATTTCTTTTGCAAATATAATTGCATCAGCTGACATTCTGGAAAAAATACTGTATCATTATAGTGTTTGATATAATGTCATAGAGCTTCTAGTAAGGATCTGTATTTTGCCTCTGACTTTGACAGGGATGCCTCAGGTGACAACTACTAAATGCCACATAAACTGCCTGTTTGAAATAAACACTTGAGGACTAGCGATGCCGTTCAGTGGTAGAGTGCTTGCCAGGCATGTGTGAGGCCCTGGATTCAATCTGTAGAACCAAAAAGAAATAAGATTTTAAAAATCTATAATATGTTGACATAAAATATTTTTCTACTTTAGTAAAAAGCCTTTAAAAGTGGATTTTTTTATCAAATCTTTTTCCAGCATCAGATTGTTTTTCTCATTTCAACTATTAACCACACTACTATATTTTCTCACACCAAGTCATCTCTGAATTTCTGGAAGATATGAAGTTTTCTTTTAATATAATGGTAAATTTTTCTTTTAAAATTTTGCATCTGTGTTTGGAAGAGAAATACGCTGATGGCATTAAAGTTCTGATACATTTTTAGGTTTTGTTATTAATCTTACACTACCTTCATAAAATGATTTAGGAAGTGAAATCCAATATCATGATTTTAATAAAGCCTAAGCTTCCAGGGTAAACTCCAAACACAGCTCATTATCAGTAAATGATGAAATACTCCATTTATATCAATGAAATTGCATCGGACAACATTTGCCCAGCAAAATTAGGCAATAAATTGCCTTGCAGATAATGATAAAGACAGAATATGAGGATTTACAGGACTATTCTACCATGAAAAAAATCAGTATTAATCTAATACTGCTCAAATTGATATAATTTGCAGGAATCATATACTGCAGTCATATATGATTTTGAAAATAGAAAAATAAGGGTGAGTTAAAATATAAAAGTTGAAGTTACTATAAATTAATATAATGGACATTAAGTAAATTAAACTGCATTCACCAAATGTTCATTATTAGAGGTATTTTAACTTTACCAGATATAGTCCCAAATGTTGTAGGATATTCCCAAGATTCCACTTGGGATACTTGCTAAACACCAGACTCCTGGATCCTTCCTCAGATTTAACAAACTCAAGATAGAGGAGAGAGGTCAAGTTTTATGCTTGCTTGATTGATTGGTCAACCAATTGATGCTGTACTAGGGATCAAACCTAGGACCTTGCAAGTACTAGGCAAGCACTCTACCACTGAACTATATCTCCAATTCTTGTCTTTTTTAAAAAAAATAAGCATCCAGATAAATTTTATAATCAGGAAAGCTTAGGAAACAGGTCCTATAGGAGACATGAAAAGCAGTGAAATATTTCCAGGGTCCACATCAATCACACTAAGGAGTTTAACCCCTAAGACATGCACTCAACATCTAAAATCTAAACCTGAGACTCCACCTCAGTATGATCCTGTACAGACATCCCCATGTACAGACAGCTTGGTAGAACTGCCTAAATTTCTCACAAGAGGAGCAGTGCAATCTGGTTGTAAGTATGGGTAAAGGAACTTGTCTTGTAAGTTTACTGTGGTAAACTCATTCTTTGTATTTGATTATATGCTTAAGTGGGACGGCTTTGGGAGGCCAATGGAAATTACAGGGAGGCTAAAGCCACTCTAAGCCACAACTTGGCACCCTGACTGCCACAGCAGTTGAGCCTATTTCTCAAAATAAACTCAGATAAAAATAGCCTGAATCTTTACTCTCATTAGAGAAAAGGAAAAAATAAGCCTTGTACTACCACAGAAATCTGAGTAGAAATAGGAAGATCCAAGTTAGAGCAATACATTGAGAGGCTTACAGAGAACTGGATTATTTAGTAGGGGGGTGTTATGGCTTATATCTAGATGCCCCCCTCCTCCAAGCCCATATGTGGGTTTGTAGAAGGTGATGCTATATCTGACTTGCTGTTAGGAGGTAGGGTCTGGTCAGAAGAAGCAGATCACTAGGGGAGGCCCGGGAGAGCTTATTTGCCTCCTCAGCTTTTCCTTTCTCTCTCTACATTCAGGATGCCTTGAGATGGTCAATTTTTTTCTGCCATGGCCCTATGCCATGCCATCCCACCATGGAGCCAGACTACCATGGAATGAAATGTGACCCAAAATAAATCTCTTCTCCTTTAAGTTGTAGCTGTTGGGTATTGTGTCTTAGCAATGAGGAACCTGACGAAGACAGGAAATAACTGAACCTGTGCATAGGCGGAGGAATGGGAAGAGGAAAAGAGCAGGGATATAGAGCAACCTTTAAAAGCTGTGTAAGTGAAAGAGGAAGATAGGGCACAGCAGAGGAACCAGGGCCGCAGTCTGGAGGCCGCTGTTCTGAGCAGGAGTCGGTGGAAGCTAGCACGAGAGGAATGAGTTTCATCTTACTCATGGATCGTTTCCTTGCTATTCTGCTTTCTCTTCATATCTGGGCCAGTCCTGACTAAGGCAGGAAGAAGGTGAACAACTCAGCCTCCACCTGGGATTCCCAGAGCAGTTCCCCGGGAACAGACCTGTTCTGCAGGGTGCGCAGGGTGATCACTGGATATCGAAATGGCCACTAAGCTGCCATTTCCCTTACCCAGGCTGATAGCGAGCCTTGTGTTCACTGTAGCTATTTCAAATGAGTGAGCAGCTATATATGTTTTGTCTGTCTCGCACGGAAAACAAAAGATCTGGCCAGACAAAAGGCTGGAGCCACAGCTCCGACGGATAATGCCAGGTAGTTGTTTGCAGGTGCCGCGCACCTGACTTCCAAGGAACTCCATAAAGGGGAAGCCGTGGACTCCCTCCGGAGCGCTCAGCTGCTCCAACACAGTGCAGCGTCCTGCAGAACACCTGAGGAGAGCAGAGCCTCTCCGAGTGCTGTCCTGGAGCCGGTAGTAACAATGTCACCCTCAAACACAATAAAAATGGAAATTCTTCAGCTCCGTCCCAGAACTACCACACCAAGAATTCTGCAGGCAGGGTGTGCCGATGTGGGTGCCATCACATCTCCAGGTGATTCTGAGGCGCCCACTGTCCCCCAGGAAGGTCAGGTTACGGCAGCCTTCCTCAGTCTGCCTCTCTGTCTCGAGGGAATCATTCCTGGACCCACACTGGAGGTGCAGGAGGTGCCCTGCAAACTCCTCCCCACCACACCCCTCTCTCCCCACCTCCTCCTCCAGAGGCCTGCGTTTGATTCTCATCACGTTGCAGCACACGTGTGTCCTCCTCGCAGTAACCATCTGCCCACCTCCAACTCACTCCTTAAAGCTTTCAGTTCTGGTTTGTACCATTACTGTCACAGTTCCTCCTGATTTTCATGTCCATGTCTGTGATCTTTTCAATAACCTCTTCTCCCAGTTCATTCTCCATTCCTCCAATCAATTTTCCTTGCCTTGGAAATTCAACTCCGTGGTCATCCTCTGCTCCATCCTCTCAAGTCCAGAGATCCCATTTTCTGTCTTTGTGGCTCACCACGAGCACAGTCACAACAGCGCTGTCCCCCACCAGAACCCCAGTGGTCTCATGGTGTCGCTTTCCTTCTGAACCAGCCTAAGGCTCACAGTCTTTCATTTTAAACTCGGACTTGTGTGACCCTTGCTCTCTGTCCTTCTTTTACCACAGGACTTCGTGAGGGACCACCGCAACATGGATTAAAACCAGCTCTCTGCGATCGTGATAACTAAGCCGACCACAGTTTGTGGGACCTTGATGATGTTCCCCAGAAATCGTATTTCCATTCTCTCTCCCAGCAACTAGTCAATACTTCTATTATCACTCTTCAAATCTCTAACACTGCCTCTATCATCTTTACTCTCAGTCAGTGATTTTGGTTACTATGTCACTGAAAAATAGAAGCTATGAGAAAGTCTAAAAGTCTCACACTGTGCCCATATTCTCTAGACACTGTCACACTGCAAGGAATAATTTCATACTTACAGTAAAGGATAACCCTACAATATACACGAGGGCCTCTCTTCCCACTGACTCAGGTATATAACTCCAGCAACCCCTCATTTTATTCTCCATCACGATTTTTTTCTGTTTCTTGGGTTTGTCCCATCAGTATTCGTCTTAGCTCTGCTTTCCCACTTAACTACTACTGTGCTTTTTCTACTCTTTATAGGTCACCTCCTTGAAAAAGTTAGCCATACTATGTGTTCAACACCTCTCTGTTCTCTTTGAACCACTCTAGCTAAACATTTACCCTACCGCAGTACTAAATCTGTTTTTGTCAAAGTCCATGATGATCAATACTTAGTCATATCTTCTTTTGACCCAGTTGATGACTATTTCCTCATTAAGATTCTATTTTCACTCAGCTTTGGGACATGCCCCCTTGGTTTTCATCTCAGTGGCCACTTCTTGGTCTCCACTAATTCCACACAGAATTCAAACCATGACTTGGATTACAGAGTCACCCCTAACTAGACACCAAATGACCAGTCCCAGTTTCCCATACCTACTATCATCGTGGATGGTTTTAGTACAAACAGCCTCTCTCAGTAGAGTTTGCTTCCAAAAAGATCCTGCAAACCCAGATCTGGCAAACCAAAGCCTTTTTTTAGTTCTCAATCTAACCTGTTGAGATCCAAACATACTGGAGAATCCTGCTCCCACTCTTCAACAAGAAGGAAGGGAAAACATGCAAGCTTAAAGTGAGGATGTTGGATAAATCTCACAAGGCTGAGGGAGGACCACAAACTTTGGCTTTAATAATTATATAAAAAGATATATGCATTTATGACTTTTTGTACACCTACAGATAAACCAAAGGCACTCTCAAACAGTAGTTCTAGCCCTACTTATCAGTGTTCTGGGGATGAGACTGTCCAAACTGGCATTTTTCTGCTTCCTCTTCCCCACAAATTCTGAAAGTTTTCTGTCCTTTGCTTAGTACCCATATGATCTACTATACCCCTCTCTGTGACCTATACTTTGTTTCAGATCTTGTGTTCAACTTCCTCACTCCCTACAAGACAAAGAATGACCCTGATCCTTTCTGTTCTGCAGATTCTGGCCCTTAAACATGTGCATAAAATATTCTTGAAGAAAAGTATTGTTCTCGCCACAAAAATGACAACTACGTGAAATAATAAAGCATCTTGTAATTAGTTATATTTAACCATTCCACAATGTATATACACTTTAAAATGTCAGTTTATGTGAGATAAGTACATACAATTTTTCTATGAAGTGAAAATATTACTAAACAGATTGGTGGGAATATAAAAGGGAAGACTATGTAAGAAGGAAAGTGTAAGATAAACACCAGAAATTATTCCATTAAGAACATACCTTTCAACATGGCATCCTTCTTTTAATTTCCCCACTTTATTTAACAGTGTGAATGCTCAGTAATGATCAAGGATGCAAAGAATTGTTTAATTGCTATTCAGGTCAAAAATCACGAGGCAGTTTATTAGAAGGCCAAACTAGTGGGCAGGAATGGGGAAGAGAAAACAAAGTGACTAAGAGACTAGATATCTATAAATATATTTTTAAACTATATAGTAATATAACAGCTGTGAAATTGAATTTCCTTCCTCAGGGTAAGTAAGTAACAGAGTATCATAGGCCTTGGCAGGCAGAATAACCCCCTTTCCAAGCTGGAAGATATCATCCTTTGATCAAAAACATAAGATCCTTTCATTTTCCTCACTACAGTCAGTGCCTCAATTTCAAAGGCCACTTGCTGCTTCTGATCTGTTATCAGTCAAGCAGACTCAAAACACAGAGAGAAGGCCACTTTAGCATAAGCTGCTGCTTCTTGTCACAAATGCAGACTTAAGGATCCTGTCCTGTTAAAATGCTACTGGTCCATAAAAAAAGGCAGAAGAACGGACAGAAGAAAGCCATGATCAGGAAGGGAAACTACAGAGTATTGAGTGGAGCAGAGATGTCAACTGTAAGTGAAATGTAGAGAGTCACCTAATGTGGCTACATAAATTCCTTTGTTTCTGAGCCAAATTCATTCCCAAAACCAGGAACTTCAATAGAAAAATCCCAGGTTGTTGCTGGGCAGGTATAAGTACATTACAACTAGAAAGAAACTCAACCACACACTCATGTGTTCTGCTACCTAATGCATGGCAGTCACTGTGATATCTCTTTCAGAGCACAGCAAACACCACAATCACCTCAGCATGAGAAAAAGAGCCTCAAAGCATCAAGACATTTGTGCCTGGCTGCATTCTTTAGAGGAGGAATATTCAAACCCATGCTTTTCCTCTCAAAAGCCTAGGCTTTTTCCTTTCTTTTCTTTTTACAGTTTGTTTGCTTGTTTGTTTTCATCCTCTTTCTCCCACAGCACACTGCCTCCATAGAAACAGGAGATTGTTTGGCTGTGTTAGTTTGTGAACCAGTATAGTCAGAAGGACAAGCCCAACCACACAAACATTTGTTTTCACTTTGCCCTTTCTGCATACATCATAAATATATACCTCTCAAAAAACTGTTAGGTAAAATAAATGCAAGGCCTATGAAAACATCTCTGCCTGTCCCTACAATGTAAATCATATTTGCAAAAATTTGTTCAATTTGCTACATTCATGGTTCATCGATTTAAACTAGAGTGACTCACATGCTTATTATCAGTGAAGCCCACAATGTACTGTTCTTCATGTGTTTTGTATTTATTTAAGAGTATTTAGTGTCACTCATTCTTATTATTCATTCAATAGTTTTATTCAACAAAAGATAATTGGGCAAAGGGCAAAAAAGGCAAGGAAGTTAGAAGAGAATAGCAATTTGAACTGAAATGAGCTACCCAGCTGTAGTTCAGACTTACATTGATTCCTCACCTTTTCTTCTATGATATTTAGTCTCATCCTAGTTTCTTGGTATGTAGTTCCTGATATCCTTAGAGTTCTGGACCAAAACTGATGTCTTTTGTATGTTATTCAGATGACTGGTGGCTGGGGTCTCTAGATAGCCAAGGGATGGGGCTTTTGGGAGAACCAGCTATATGACTAGGGAGTTAGTACATTCAGCTGTACTCTCTGACCTCTGAGGAAAGAGAGGAGTTGAACTGGAGTTGATAAGCCAACTTCCAGTGATTTAATCAATCATGTCTTCATAATCATATTTCTATAAAAATTCAACACAACTGAGTTCAAAGCTAATGAACAAGAACACATCCAAGCGCTAGAGGCTGGTGAACCCTGACTCCTCAGAGAGAGAAGCTTCTGTGCCTCAAATGCTTCTTGACTTCACTCTAAATCTTCATCACGTTAACCTTTGTATTCTTTAAAATGTTCTTTTTTTTTTTTTTTTTTGGTGGTACCAGGGATCGAACTCAGGCCCTTCTGTTTCCAAAGTAGGCATGGTACCATTTGACCTAAATCCCTGGCCCTAAAATGTCTTCTTTTAATAATTGAGTAGCATAGTTAAAAGGTTTCCCTGTTTCTGTGAGCTGGTCTAGCAAATTATCAAATTTGAGGGAAGGTTTGTGAGAATTCCAATTTATAGCTAGGTGGTCAGAAGTTCTGGAAGCCCAAGCTTGGGACCTGAAATCATACAATGGAATGAGAAGAAGGCAGTCTTAGGGCACTGAGCCCTCACTATGTGAAACTGACACTACCTTCAAATAGTGTCAGAAACGAACTGGGTCAAAGAATGCTGTGCTAGTATCTAGAACAAAATTGCTTGCTCACATGATCTATGGAGAAAACACATATTTGTTCTCAGAAATGTGCTGTATTATGTGAGTAGAGCAAGGGAAAAAATATTTTTCTTGTCACCTTCATGGACCTTTTGCAAGTAAATTCATTTCAGTGATTTTATAAATTGTAAATGTAGTACATAATACAGAAAATCACTCACTAGAATCTCTGTTGTTTGCTATGGATTCCCCTACTTCTCTCTCCATCTACTCTACAAATATTTATAATATAATAGAAATATTTCCTTTTTATAGAAGTAATATACTATATATTCTTTTCAACTATTTCCAGGACAGTATACTTAGATTGTACTTTTTTAAAGTAGTTATATCATTTTCCATTATCAAAATACATTAGTTTTTCTGGAGTTGAACACTGAAGATACATTCCAAGTTCTTTGTTGATGTTATTATTGCTTTGTAATAAAAACTATAAAACAACAAATTGCCTTGCACACATATTTGCTCATGTACAGCCAGTTGGGGGCTACCTTACAATAAGATGTGGCTCCATAGCCCAGCCAGCATTTATTATTGGTTAATTTCTTGAAAATAGTCATTCTTTGTGGAGTGAGATAGAAGCTCAGTGTTGTTTTCATCTGCATCTCTCTAGTGACCAGTGATTTGAACACTCCCTCATATATTCTTTAGTTGCCTTTACTTCTTCATCTGAAAAATGTATGTTCATTTCAGATGTGCATTTTTGAATTGGGTCTTTAAACTTGGGGTAGCTGATTTTTTAAAGTTCTTTATATATTCCAAATGGAGACCTTTATCTGAGGAACAGCTGGTAAAAAAAAAATCCTACAAAATAGGTGGTTTTTCTGCTCTGCTGGTGATTTTTCTTGCTGTACAGAAGCTTTCCCCCTGCTGGATATATTCATTAAAAATTAAAAGCATCTGAAAAAAAAAAACTTTGTTGCCTGGCATGGTGGCTCACGCCTGTAATCCCAGCACTCAGGAGGCAGAGACAGGAGGATTGCTGAGCTGGGCTACATAGTGAGCTCAGGGCCAGCCTGAACTACAAAGTGAGACCCTGTCTCAAAAAAAAAAATTAAAAGCATCTGACCACAGCAACATATGCACACCTGTGTTTATAGCACCTCAGTTTGTAATACATAACTTTTGGAAACAACTCAAATGCCCATCAACCAGAGACTGGATAAAGATGTGGGGTTTTTTATAGATGGAGTACTACTCAGCCATAAAGAGTGATACATTAGAGACATTTATAGTTAAATGGATGCACCTTGAGGGCATACCCATAAGTGAAATAAATAGGCCACAGATGTACAAATATTGTTGTATTGTTTCTCTAGTATGAGAAACTGAAAGTGTAAATAAGGTCCAGAATGTATGATAAGTATTGTGAAATAGGAAAGAAAATGCTCAAAGGGAAAGGGGAACTAGGTGGGGCAGGGGAAAGCAAAAAAGGGAAAGAAAAAATTTGATGATAAATAGGTGGATGCATTTATAAAAATCTGTTGAATTGTACACTTAATGTCTGTGCTTCACTAATATTGATAGTAAAAATGTGCATCACACCTGGAGCTGATGGATATGTTATGAAGATGCAGCATGCTTTCACCGTACCCGAAAGTTTCTTTATGCCCCTCCCAGTCAAATCTAGGAATCATGCTGCAGACCATATTGTGTGTTTTCTAGCTTCCTACAAACAACTCATAAAGTCTACATCCATTTTTGTTTGGCTTCTTTTGTTCAGCATGCTGGCTGTAGTTAATTCCATTTGATGATGTAGATATACCACAGTATTTAACAATATGAATATTTCACAACATACTCAACCATCATTTACTGATATATTTTTTGTTTTTTAAATAATAATGAAATATTTCTTATTCCTCACAGGATGTAGCCCTTGAAAAGTACTTTTTGTTCTTTAAATTAATTGTTCTTTATAGATAGTACAGTGGCACATGTTTACAATCCCAGCTACTTAGGAGACTGAGACAGGAAGATCACAAATTGAAGGTCAGATGGGGTAACTTAAAGAGATCCTGTCACAACATTTAAAAAGTAAAGTGAAAAGGGTTGAGGATGTAGCTCAGTGGCAAACACCCCTCAGCCCAACTCCTAATACCACATACACACAAAAAATAATATATTTATATACCACCAGCTACTATCTCTACAAATGACAGAAATTCACTTTCCCACCAGCTCACTGCCCTGCACTCTTACAAATCTAAAGGAGTACTTCAGATATCAGAGGCATTAATCCCTGACTGTCACAGTCTCATTCATGGGAGCAGTCAACTATTAAAATATTTTTAATATATGTATGAGTTCAAACTTTGTTCCAAGCATTTTGGTGTGTCCACTGGTTTACAAGTCAGATAAGTAGGGCAATATGATTAGCAAGGATGAAAGTTTTCTTATGGCACAGCAGGAAAGGCGATCTGGGAAAATCAGATGGGGTTCTAGCAAATAACGTGGGGGCTAGCTTTGAAGAAGAGTTAACTAGAGGAAAAAAGAGTGAATGAGTATTTTAAGAAGTCAGGAAAGACTAGAAGAATCCATACAGGCTAGAAAACCTGAGTGTCCAGATCAGAGGAGAACACAGGGATCTGACAACTACAGCCCAGGGTAATCCCTAAGCTCATGCATACACACAAATGCTACTGACACTGGTGAAATTTGAATAAGCTCTGTAATGCTATTATAATATCAAAGCAAAATTTCTTGGTTTTTGATAACTTCCCCCTGGGTAAATAAATGCCTTTGTTCTCAGGAAATACACACTAGAGTATTTAGGGATAAAGAAAAGTATAACATCTACAACATACTTTAAATGGTTCTTAAAACAAACAATAAAAATAGAAAAGGACTAAGGAGAGAAGAGAGAGTACAAATGTAGTAAAATGTTAACAGTTGGTAAATATAAGTGAAGAATATATGAGGGATTTTTTACTCTAATTTTTTTATTTTTCTATAAATTAAAAATTATTTTAAAACAAGTGTCTGTATTAATAGTCAAAATACAATAATGCATCCAATGACTTTCAGATGGTTCTGATTACAGTGAAGATGCAAAATGTAAAGTGGTGAAAAGGCCTGTACTAAGTTGTGAAAGTTTTTTTATTTATCAGCGAGATTTGAACCTTGTCCTGAAAGCTATGTGGAAGGAAACAGCAATGAAATTCATTTTGCAATTTAGAAAGGCTGTTTAGCACCTCTGTGGAAATGGGCTTGTAGTGGGATCAAAGGAGAGGTAGGATGCCAGATGGGAAGCTGCCATGAAAAATTAGACAAAGGAAAGCCTAGCCAAGGAAGTCATTACAGAGAGACAGAGAGACAGAGACAGAAACAGAAAGACGGATCAACAAAACTGACAAACCTTTAGAAACAGACTGATGAACAATGAGAAACAACTTTAAATTATTAAAATCCAGAATAAAGTAAAGGACATAACTACTGGCCTTACAGAAACAAACAAAATATCAAGGAATTCTACAGGCAATTGTATGCAAAGTTAGAAAACATGGATGAAATGGACAGATTATTAGGAAGACAGAAATGGCAAACTGATCCAAAACAAGACAGAAAATACATGTAAAATAAAAATGAGAGTTGAAATAGTAATCAAAGGCTTTCTGTGAAGAAACTCCCAGGACCAAATGGCTTCACTGGTAAACTCTACCATATATTTACAGAAGAGATAACATTAATAGAAACTTCTCCAAAACACAAAGAAGTATGTAAACCTGCTAATTCACTTGCTTTCTAAGGTCAACATTTACCCTAATACCAAAACAACTACATCAAATGGAAAGTAAACCACATACAAACCTTGAGAATATACATTCAAATACCTTCAGTAAAATACTACAAAACTGAATCGAGCTGCATGTAAAAAAAGATTGTACACCATAATCATATAAGAGTTATCTCAGGAATACAAGAATGTTTCAGCATACAAAAATCAGTCAATGTTTTATGCCACATTACTAGAAGAATGAATAAAAACCTAATAATCATCCAATGCATAAAATCCACTTGACTATTTATAATAAACTTTGGCCTCAAATACTTTTTTAAATCTTCAGTGAATCTAATGTTTCATCGAGGTTAAGACCCTCTGTTCTATGTCTACTCTGAGTATTAGGAGCTTTTTCCTAAAGGTAAATTTGCAAACTTAATTGGGGATTAAGCTATTGCCATTAAAAATTTCAGATCATACTGTGAACTGCATAGGTTTCAACCTGGTGGAGTTTACATTACAGAACTTCTCTGACCTTCTACTTTAGATTAATCAAATTGCACTATTAATTAGAAAGAAATACCAAGGCTTCAGTATTTTGAGTGGGTATAAAAGAGTGATCTGTTTTAGGAATTCAATGCATGCACACTCTACCAATATAATTGAGTGGTCCATAAAAGATTTCTTTCATGGAGAGGTAAGTTGTTCCAGAAAATGGCTGTCATATATCCAGGAGTTCCTCAAATGCAAAGAAGGCTAGAAATATGTCTGAACTCTTAGAATTGAACTCGATATTTAAGATTAAAATAATGTATCACAAATCAGGTTACCAGCATAACAATAACAAAGATCCCACAGGAACTCAGTGTGCATTCTAGCTACTATGTCTATCAATCTATTCTGACTCCCCAGCACTAATATCAATGCGAATTCTGGAGGATTATTGTAGGAGAGGAATACCTTATTCACAGGAGACAATGACTTAAGGGACCTCAAAGTACTCATTATTTTTGTTTCAAATGCTGCTGCAATAATCATGGCTCTGAAATTCAGAGATGCCAATATTGTTTCTTAAAATGAATCAGCTATGGCCCCAGATTAATTTGGGAAAGAAACACCCTGGCTTTTATCACCCTCTTTAATTCTCTGAAAAGAATATGGTTATACAAGTGTTATAACTTCCCAGCTGGGGGAAATTGTGTACTAATACTTCTTAAGTTCTCATCACTTAATGTGTCATTCAGTCACTAACTCATCTTTATCCTTTGAACTAACTAAAAAATCCACAGTGTTAGGCAGAGACAAGAGGATTGCTGAGTTCGCGGCGGCTTGCCTGGGCACCATAGTGAGCTCAGGGCCAGCCTGAACTACAAGGCGAGATCCTGTCTCCAAAAAGCAAAAAAAAAAAAAAAAAAAAAAAAATCCACAGTGTTTACGGTTATTCAGGAGAAGTTACAAGACAAACAGGACTGTCTTCAGAGATATTTAGCCACTGCCTCTCTTTATTTTCATTAAAAGAATTTGTTGCCATTACAGCCAAAAGTAATGAATCAAGATAGATTCCAGCAAATATGACTGAAGCAAGGAAATGTGCATTCTTTAAATTCCATGGAATTCCAACTCACTAAAGTTCCGGCCTATTTGCTGAAGTAGAGTGGTGCCACTGCCGATATGTAACACTGCACAATACGTATTAACTCCAAGAAGATTCTCACTTATTTATTCTTTTGCTCAGCACATATTTATATCATGAGGTAGTAAAGTCTCTGCCCTTACAGATTACACTCTCATGGAGAAGAAAAGTAATAAATAAGTAAAAAATAAGTTTATGACCTAATATAAAACAGTGAAAAAATCAAGCAAGTTAAGACAGAGGATGATGGCATTATACGATGGTAAGCAACGGGCCTCTCTGAGAAGGTTGTATTTGAGGAGAACAGTGAGTAGAAGGAGAGGCTGGGAAGAACAATGGGTGAGCATGGATTAGAAGTCTGTGCTTTTATTCTTACTGTGGGCCTCCCAAATGGTAAAAGTGGACCAACTTCCTAAACACAACCTTTTATTACCCTGTTCTAGGTTCCTCATTGATTTGGCACTGTGATGTCAGTGTTTTATAGTGCTGGGAATCAATCCAGTGCCCCACAAGTGCTAAGCAAGTGCTCTGCCACGGAGCTATATCCCCAGTGCTTTTTAAATTTTATTTTGAGACAATCTCACTAAATTATTCAGGCTGTCCTTGGACTTGTGGTTCTCCTGCCCAGTAGCAGGGATTATAAGCCACAATACTGTTTTCAAAAAGGCTTCTGAGGAATAGTTAGCATATGATAAACTGCATATGTTTAAATAGTATTTAATGTTTTTACATATCTGTGCAATAAAACCATCACAATAATCAAGATAATAAATATACCCCTCAACTCCCCAAAATATCCTTGTACATTTTCCTAATCTCTCCTGGTGTCCCAGACTGACCTCCCCATCCTTCACACACAAATATTACTTCATGTTTCTAGAATTTTTTCATAAATTGAGTCATACAATATATACTACTTTAGCCTCTTTCACTTGGCATGATTATCCTGAGACTCATCCATGCTGTAGAGGGGCTAACTGTTGATTCCTTATTGCTGAGTAGAATTCCACTGTATGGATGTGTTACTTCTTTTGAACTTGGACATATGGACCGTTTCATAGTTTGGGACTATTTTATTTTAAAAAGCCAATATTTGGGCACAGTTCCTTGTTTGGTCATATGCTTTTTTTCTCTCTCTTGAGAAAATAACTTGTAGTGAAATGGCTAGACTACATAACAGATATACATATAAAATTTTTTAAATGCCAATCTGTTTTCTAGATTTGTGTTTCTACCACCAGTGTATATTCTAATTTTTCCTCACTCTAAACAATACTTACTATGGTCAGTATTATTTAATTGTATAAATTCTAATTGCATAGTGATTACTCATTGTAGTTCAATTTATATTTTCCTAGTAACTAATGATATTTAGTATCTTGGTATATTTATTTATCATCCATACATCTTCTTTTTAAGGTTTTTTGTTTTTGTTTTTGCTTTTGTTTTTTCGGTCTGAGGTTCAAACTTGGACCTTGTGCTTGCAAAGCAGGCACTGGAACTACTGAGCTAAATCCCTGGCCCAGGTATATCTTCTTGAGTGAAAAATCTATTCACATTTTTGGCTCAGTTTTAGGAAAGTCATTTTCCTAGTATTGAATCTTAAAAAATCCTTATGCATTCTGGATACAAGTCATTTATAAGATATGTGCTTTAGAAATATTTTTTAGTCTGTGGCTTAATTTTTCATTTGCCTACTTTTTCTCCTCATAACAATTACTTGGAAGGGAAAATTTTTTAAGTTTGATGAAATAAAATTTATCAATTATTTTATTTTATGAATAATGCTCTTGTGACTGTATCTGAAAAATCCTCATCTAACTTAAGGTCATAAAGTTTTTTACCTAGGTATTATGCAGGAATTTTATTGTTTTGTCTTATGTTCACATCTATTAGCCACGCTGAGTTAATCTTTTACATGATATGAAGATGGATCACAATTTTTTTCTATTTTTCCTTCATTTTCCTGCTTATAGGGAACTACCTCTTCTCATACTATCTATTGGTGGCAACTTTCTCCACTGAATTACCTTTGTATCTTTTTTAAAAATCAGTTGTCAGGGCCGGGGATTTAGCTCAGTGGTTCCGGCCCCTGCCTCACATGCGCAAGGTCCTGAGTTCGATCCCAGAAACCACAGACAATGCTGGGCATGGAGACTCACGCCCACCAGCCATCAATACCACATACCACAGTGCTGGGTGTGGTGGCTCACACCTGTCATCTCAGCACTCGGGAGGCAGAGAGAGGAGGATTGCTGAATTCGAGGCTTGCCTGGGCTACATAGTGAGCTCAGGGCCAGCCTGAACTACAAAGTGAGACCCTGTCTCAAAAAAAAATCAGTTGTCATATGAGTGTGTGTGCATATGCATGCACGTGTGTGTGCACCTGTGTATCTATTTCTAGGTCTTCTATGTTGTTTCCTTGACCAATTATTTAGCACAATCCAATATTATGCTGTCTTAATACCTATAGTTGTATAAGAAGTCCTGAAATTAGGTGGTGTTAGTCTTCAGCTTTAATAGTCATTTCAAAATTATGAATCATCTCAAAGGAACCAGCTTCTCACAAAAGCACATTCAAGGTACTAATTTTCTGACATTTCATTATGTTTCTCAGTAATAATCTCAGTATTCCTTATCCATCCTCTAAGAAGGAGCACTGTAAATCATATTTCTTATTTGTCACCATAATCCATCATTATGCTCTGTAATATAAGGGCAAAAGAGGAAGCTCCATGAGTGGAGGAGAAAAGACTTCTTCCTGTTTGCTTCCTGTTGTCATAAGAATCACCCCAGGACTACACCTTCACCCCAGCAGCTGTAGAGCCTTCTGTAGGGCCAGGGAAATCCACTTTGTAGGTCATCAATTGCAAGGCCAAACCCATCTCACTTGTGCCTCCACCAACTGGGGCACCAGAATATCACTCTTTTTTTTTTTTTTTTAATATGAGACAGGTTCTCACTTTGTAGTTCAGGCTGGCCCTGAGCTCACTGCATAGCCCTGGCTAGACTTGAATTCATGGCAATCCTTCTGCCTCTGCCTCCCAAGTGCTGGAGAACAGCACTCTTAAAGGTCTGAGCTTTTGCCTAACTTTCCAAAATTTTAACAATTCCAATCATTTTCCTCCTATTTCACTAGTGATAGGGACAGATTTTTTTTTTTTCCTGCAGCTACTACTACCTCTATGGTGCTTTAGAGCTCATTTTTTTCCTAGTTACCTCATTGATGATTTTATGCCTCATTTAAATTAGTTAGTATTCAACACATTGATGATGCTGAAAGCACAATCCTGGGACCATGGGCATGGCTTGGGAACATGCTAGAAATACACTCTTGTGCTTTGCACCAGATCTACTGGATCAGAAATTGGGGTTGGACCCAGAAATTTGTTTGGATAAACCTTCCTGCTGACTCTGATCCACACTGAAGCATGAGAACACAGTAAAGTATGTGAGACTTAAGTGAGGAAAATGAACCTATTATATTAATCCAATGAGTAGTCACACTCTAAAATTTGAAAATTATGAATTTTTCAAAGATGCAAGCATTTGATAGTTTTCACAATTTCTTATAAAAGTATACATTTACCTACAATCCAATAACTCATCTCCTTCATATTTACCCAAATGATCTAAAGCCTGTCCACACACAAGAAAAAACCTGCACATAGTTTAAACCAGCTTTAATCATAATTGCCAAACCTTGGAAGCACTAAAAATGCTTCAGAGAAAGGATGAATAAGCTGTTGGATATAGAAACAATGAAGTATTATTCAGCACGATGAATTATTATTCAGCTTTCAAGTCACAAAGGACTTGGGGGAAATTTAAATGCATACTGCTAAGTGATAGAAAATAATATGAAAAGCCTACAATACTGTATGATTCCAACTATATGACATTCCACCAAAGGTAAAAGTATGGAGATTGTAAAATGAGAAGTGGTCACCAGAGGTTGGTGGGGAGGGAAGGTCAAGTAGATAGAGAACAAGAGAACAATGAAACTCTTCTACATGCTGTTATAGGATAGTGACAAATTTGAGCTCAACCAAATTTGACTTAGTGATTTGGCAAGGCCCTGTCTCAAAAGTATTTTAATAGACCTGGGAATGAAGGTCATTGCAAAGGCTCGGGGTTCACTCTGCAGTAAGAAATAAATAAAATATACAACACTAACAGTGAATCTTAATCAAAACTGTGGAATTTTGTGATGGGTTAATGTAGGTTTGTCTATGGCATCAAACACATCATTCACACCACTTCAGAATATTCACAGTGGGCGAGTTATGTGTGTTGTGTTTTGTTCTGTATGTTCATGTGTATAGTGTGACAAGGATATATGGGAACTCTGTACTTTCTATTCGATTTTGCCATGAAGCGAAAAGTGCTCTAAAAATAACATTACTGCAAAAATATAACTAGGAAGTAAACAGAAATCATGCCTATTTTGAAGACAAAGAAATAGAGATAAAAAAAGATTGATTTAAGATATAATTATTTTAAGGGGAAAAGTTTCAATGTTAAGCAGGCTTGTGCCTTTAACCATGAATCTTCATGAAAGATTTGAGAACCAGTTGACTAAATCAAAGAATATGGGAAAAATTGAATCTTTGGTAGAAATGCTACCATTCACCATGGGGCAAGAATGTAATGCATTCCTTTCTATTTCAAATAAATAAATTTTAAATCATCAGTGTTTGAACCAGATAGTCAGAAATGTAATTGCTTTTCTTCTGATTTTTAAGGTTCAGTGTGGTATCCTGAAAAGAGAAAGGTTAGTGTTCATCGATTCCATAGTCAACTCTGACACTTAACTGTTCTGGAATGCTTTTCTCTTGAGAGTCTAAATTTTCTTATTCTTGCAAAATTAGTGCCATAGTGAAACATCCATATCTTGATTTAACACTTACTTCTAAAAATAAAAACAATGTATATTTTTCTTTTTCTGTAAACTTCCAAAAATGATGTAGTGTTTACTTTAGAAGGCAGTGAATTTGAAAATGCATAGTGATGGTCAAAAGAACAAGAACTGAGTCTTGCTTTTGGTATTCATTAACTGCTCTGAAGGAAGTTATGTAAGCTTTTTGAAAGACTACTCTCACCTACAACATGTAGAAAACAAAATCAATAATTTTATGATGGTCTTGGGAATTAACAGTTTGAACTGTCCTTGGCACCTAGAAGTTATTCTAAAAATGTTACTTCTCCTTTCCCACAGCCACTTATATTTCTTATGTACATCACCATGCATTTCAAAGAATGCCAAGAAAAAATAAACGTTGCCCAACATCATTATTTGATTATGAACAATCTGTCCCAAAGGAGTTTTGCCCCTTGTTCTTGGATAGAGCACCTCAATGTTACCAATAAGTCAGTTTGCACTGGATCATCAAGTTAATGAGATCTCAATAATATACCAACAAGTTCTTTTATAGTTAGATATGTTGGTTATAAGATTCACAATCACTTTAAAAATTAAAACGAGACCCTGTCTCAAAACACAAAAACAAAAACAAAAAATTAAAACGAGAGGGCTGGAGATTTAGCTCAGTGGTTCCGGCGCCTGCCTCGCAAGCGCAAGGTCCTGAGTTTGATCCCTGGTAACCACATGCAGTGCTGGGTATGGTGACTCACGCCTACCAGCAATTAATACCACATACCACAGTGCCGGGCGCGGTGGCTCACGCCTGTCATCCCAGCACTCAGGAGGCAGAGGCAGGAGGATTGCTGAGTTCGAGGCTTGCCTGGTCTACATAGTGAGCTCAGGGCCAGCCTAAACTACAAAGCGAGACCCTGTCTCAAAAAAAAAAAAAAATTAAAACAGAGAACATTGAAAAGGAAAAGCTACAGGCAGGATTGCGATACTAGTCCTTAAAGCATCCTACCCAGCCTAGACAATTAAAACAGTACAGAACTTGTATATGAACAGATACGGCAAATGATTTAAATTTAAAAAATCAAGATATGTTCAACTAAATGTAGAAGATATGGTATTGGGATATGTAGATGATCATTTGGGAAAAAACCAGGAAATTAATCTCTCAAATCACAAGCATAAACTCCAAACTGAACTTACTGTAAAAAATAAAATTATACAAATAGAGAAACATAAACAAATTCCCTCTTTAACATGGGCCGAGGGGAAAATTCCTATGACTAAATGTCTAGATATAATATGAAAAACCTGATAAATTTCATCACATAAAAATAAAAAGTGTTTGCATAGACACACAGAGTCAAGACGAAGGGCAAATTGATGTAAACATCTGTAACATTTAAAATTGAAGGAGTGTAGCTCAAAAATCCTAAAGAAAAACAGATAAAATATGAGCAGGAAAAAAAGAACAACATAACCAGATACAACAATGGCCCTTATGCAATAGCATAAAATAACTGTTTTATTACATTCAGGCTGCTACAACAAACTACCTAGACTTCATTGCTTATTAATGATGAAAATGTATTCCTCATTGTTCTGGGTGCTTGGAAGGTGTAGATCAAAATGCCAACAATGTCTGGTAAAGGTTTCCTTTCTAGTTCATGTACAGTTATCTTCTCCCTTTGTTGTCAAGTGGAGGATGGGCCAAGCAAGCTTTCACCAGCATCTGTAATATGGACACTAATATCACTGGTCAAGCTCTAGTGTCATGACCTAACCACCTCTCTAAAGCACCACCTCTGGCCACCATCATAAGATGAGTAAGAGTTCAACACACAAATTTGGAGTAGATACAAACATTCACTTTATAGCTACTACTCACAATAAAAGAAAATATAAATTAAAACTGCAATAAGATATCATTTCCCATCTACTACATCAGCAAACATTAAAAAGCTTGACAACATGCTATTGATAAAGTCATAAGAAAACAGGCATGTTTAAGCACTGCTACTAGAATGCAAAACCAAGGTGAATTTCCCCATGGCAAAAAATTTGGTAATGTTTAACAAAATTAAGTATGTAATTCCATGTCTACAAATTCATCCTGAAGAGAGACAGATAAATCTCTTTAAGGGAAAAAGAGGAAATACCATCCTCTTATCTTTAAACAAAAAAAGATAAGGCCACAAAAGAGTGGTAGGAGAGAACTGGGAAGAACTGAAAAGGGTACAGGAGTGAATGAAACTTCTATGTATGTTTTTATATAGTTTCAAACTTTGGAAGCATGTGACCATTGTACTTATTTTTTTAATTACAGCTGAGGCACATCTCTGAACCAGTGGCTACTTGGGATGCTGAGGGAGGAACATCCCAAGTTTAAGACTTTCTCTCAAACATGAAATAAAACAAAGATCTCATGATACAGCTCAGTGGTTCAAGCCCCAAGTGTTGAAAATAGTACGCTAAATGAGAAACGATGGGAAAAAGAAAAATTAAAAACTTAAAACTGAAAGCAAATTGAAACAATAAATTAATTGTAGTTCATATGAATGTCATACACAAAATGAGGGAAGAAAGGAAAAAAACTAAATAATATTAGCAAAGTATTTCACTTCAAAAATATATCCTGGGTCTTGTGCAAGTCTGTAGAATGGGGAAAATATTACATACAAAACCTATACTCCTTTTTGTAAGTTTATTTATTGATCTGTTATGAGCAAAGTCATTCCAAAACTATTTTGGGTAAATTATAGCAATGAAAGAAAAATGTGCCTATTTCCGTGGGAACTACAGTTCTCACTCTGTAAGAAGGAACATGCAAATATGGGACGGTGGAGGTGAGAAAGAACCCTGTACAGATGAACTGGATCAGAAGGTACTGGTGAACTCAAGATTTTAAACATATGTATCTGCATAGGTATATGTATGTGTATATACATAAGTATGTGTTTGTATGCATGCACATATTTATTAGCTTTGTCTGGTGAATGGCCCTAATAGCCAACATACCTCAATAATAATGAGGCTGTCTGCACCTGCATCTTCATTTTTAATATCATTTCTCTCTGAAATGAACCAGGCATCTTTAGAGAAATGGTTGGTTTTGAGGCTAAGAAATATAAGCCTGGAATGGCTTATGAGGAATTACTCAAAAAAAAAAAAAAACCCCAAAAGGAATCAGTGAGGATAAGCCATCAAGACTTCGATTCAGCTTAAAGGAATTCTACTGGCCAAATGTGTGACAATCTGAGCTCCAAAAGGTGTAAAAAGTATGAAGAATTATAAACTACTGGGAGAAAAATAAGAATCAATAAACTCATAGCACATAAATTTAAAAATGACAAAGGAGGATATCTCGTTTATAGTAAAGTGCCAAGTGCCAACTGGTAGATGTGAAATACAGGAGTTAGAGTCACCATTTTGGAACCACTATAGAGAACCTTGGTTTGAGCAAGATATATCACTGGGTACTGGATCTAAGGGACCACTTAATGAGGGACACAATATTTGCATGATCTTAATGTATTTCCCAAAGTTTGCTTATTAGTTTTAAAAGTTAAAAAAAATAGTACCTATAGAGAAAAGACAGAGGAACAACACTTGATCAGGTGACTGAAATCAGCATCACCGATGTGGAACAGGGGAACAATGAGGGCTTCCAGGTGATACGCTGAGAAGGACACGCTGTCACTTACACCATCCTTAATCCAGGAAGGCATAACCTGGTATAATCACTAGGAAACATCAAGCAAACCCAAAACAAGGAACTCAGATTATAAAAAAACAAAGTTTATGGCAATGTCCCAGGTTAAAGGAGACTACAGAAACACAGCAACCATGGTAATTCTCATCCAAGACTGGCCCCTGAGCTGGAATTCAGGTTGTGGTTAGAAGTGGTGCTAAATGGGGCCTTACTGGGTAATGGACAAGATTAGATAAAAATCTTGTATCGAAATATTAACTAAAGTTTTAACTGCAGTTGTATTTAAGAGACACGGTCACTATTCTTAGCATATGCACACTGTGTACTGGCAGGTAAAGAGCCTGATAGATGTAGTTGATTCTCAAATGATTTTATATGTGTGTGTGTTCGCATGTGCACATGCTCGCACGTATATATGTGTGTGTATATATATATACACACAATACATGTATACAAACGCATACATTACAAAAATGTACATCAATGGCAAAGCAAATGGTGCAAATGTTAACAATATATGATCCCAGGTAAAGACCATATTACTGTTCTTCACACAACTCTTATTCTTGAAACTTTTGAATACACCTGAACAATTTCCAAATAAGAAGTATTCCAAAACAAAAGAAGGAGTTAGGGATGTAGTTCAGTAGTGCTTGTGAAGCATGCACAATGTCCCCCTAGGTTGATGTGTGTGTGTGTGTGCACACGTGCGTGTGCAGGCACGCACACATACACATGCATGCATGCACACTATCAACTTAATTTTAAAAGACAAAAAATAATTCAGATTTGTTCAAAATACTGTAGATTAATATGAGAAAAGCTATAAATTCATTTTAATCCAGGTCTGAAAAATGTGGCAATCTAATTTTGCTTTAAAAACTTCATTTTTTAATGTTTATAAAACTATTCACTTAAACAGTTTTTTTTTCTTTTTGAGACAGGGTCTTGCTTTGTAGTTCAGACTGGCCCTGAGCTCACTATGTAGCCCAGGCAAGCCTGGAACTCAGTAATCCTCCTGCCTCTGCCTCCCGAGTGCTGGGATTACAGGCTGTGCCACCACGCCTGGTACAGTATGTGGTATTGATGGCTGGTGGGCGTGAGTCACTATGCCCAGCATTGTATGTGGTTTCCAGGATTGAACTCAGGGCCTTGCGCTTGTGAGGCAGGTGCTAGAACCACTGAGCTGAACCTCCAGCCCCCACTTAAACAGTTTTAATAAAAGAGCTCACAAATTATAATATAACCAACGAAGTAGAATATATTTAATACACAGTGATGACCTCCCTAGATACCATTAATAAGCTGGTATCTGTCTCAGTCTCTTGCTAGAAAGACCTGTTTAATGACCAGAAAAAAAGAGTGTCTAATAAACACCCTTTATAGCTTTGAAATCAATTTTTAGAACATTATACTTAAAATTATATCACATATCTTATGTCAAAATAATGTCTTGAGACCTAACAGTAACATCTTTAATTTCACCTTTATAATGCTTACAGTTTTAGTTAAATATTAAAATTCTGAGGGGAAAGGATATAGAATTAAAGATTTCATACCCTCTGAAATCACAATGTCTTTTAATTCACATGCAGATTTAGAAGCTAATACCATGATATTTTTAATTCAATATTTTCTTCCTCAGTGTTCAGACAGCTTACACTAGAAACACAGCTATGCCTTTTCTCAATCAGCAAAGGAGTTTTCAGGATTGGTTTGGGTAGCACCACCTCAGGCCTGTTTTACTTCTTTTGTCTTGTTTTGTTTTAAAGGAAACAAATTTGTTATAGATTGGAGATAGTGCTATTTTTTTAAGCTTTCTATTCATATACCATAGGAAGAAAGTACAATTATTCACAAATTATATGCTACTTATAATTCAAACAAGTGAACTAATTGTTTATTGAATAAACTGAGTTTAAACAGCTATTAGTGACCTCTAGTAAATGAAATAGTGTTTTTTAATTTAATTCCACTCCATAATGATTTTCTGTGAAAACACCTTTAATAAAGGCATGCGTTCCAAAAATTAACATTTAATTTCTCATAATTGCATATATAAGCATAAGGGAAATACATAATTTGTAAATTTTCTGCTGTGGACACCAGGTCATGTCCTTGCAGTTCCAATAGAATTGGCTCTATTAGCATGTAATGATTTCAGCATTGGCAGGGCGATAAAAGGGAGGAATTGGATTGAGAGTATGGGAAGAGAGCAAATTTTTAAGGAGGGAAAAAAGGAACCAGAAGAAAAAAAAGGAAACAGCGGAGGAAGGAGAAATAGAAGGTCAGTGGGAAAGAAACCAGAATGGATAGGCAGAACAAGGAAATGATTAAAAGTTTTTTTTTTTTTTTTTTGAGACAGGGTCTCACTTTGTAGTTCAGGCTGGCCCTGAGCTCACTATGTAGCCCAGGCAAACCTCAAACTCAGCAATCCTCCTGCCTCTGCCTCCCGAGTGCTGGGATTACAGGCGTGAGCCACCACGCCCGGCATTGTGGTAGGCGGTGTTGATTGTTGGTGGGCGTGAGTCTCCACGCCCAGCATTATATGTGGTTACCGGGGATCGAACTCAGGACCTTGCGCTTGCGAGGCAGGCGCCGGAACCACTGAGCTAACCCTCCGGCCCTAAAAGTTCTTTCATCTGAAGGGTTATTCAAAAAGAACAGAGTTGAAAGCTCCTTACTCATGTTTTATAAAGGGGATTATTTAATTCTTAGACAGTGTAATTATTTTCATTTCATATTGTTTGTTTAATATCAGTTTATTTTACATAAGTTATGATAAAATCTGGCTTGTATGAAAAGTTCTTTAATTTTTCTACAGGGTTTGAGTAGTGTTCTTACTAAAACTAGAGATAAATATTAAGATGATACTGTATGGCCAGGCTGAGCAGAGGCTGCACAACATGCCTGGAATTTGTAAGAACTGTCAACTATTAATAAAGCCGATTTCTTCCCGCTGTCATTGTGCGCCATTCTTTGAAGCATTCCCTAAGGAATCTTTTTAAACAAGCTTAGATAGAGCTTGTCATGGTATCATATAACCACTGTTGAACTGTTCTGAGCTTTGAATCAGCCGTGTATCTTTTGTGTGACAAAGGAAAACAATCTGTCATAAAAGTGTGTGAAAGTTGACACTTTCTCTAATCACAATATCCTGGGGATACATATTTATAAATGTTTTTAAACATTAGCTTGATAAACATGTACTACATTCTCAGATTGTTTAAAATATGAACCACTGACCTTAACAATTTCTACAATTTACGTTGCAGATAAACCTGTGATTTCCCAACCATCAAGCACCCAATAAAGTTTTATGTAAAAGAGTTCATGTTTATATGTCCTTTTAGTACTCTAATTTAAGTAGGGACATAATTTAAATTAACTGTCTCACCTTGTGTTAATGTTTATATAATTTCCTTTCAGTATTTTAATTTTTGACTAGGTATAGACATTTAAAATAACTGTCTCAACTTGCATTACCGTTTATGTAATGATCCAAACTATATTAATTCTTCTCTAATATTCTGTTACTACATAAAGAAATCATTAAAGTTCTTTAAAGACAATGGTAGAGGCAAGGATATGGCTCAGTGGTAGGGCACTTACCTACTGGCCATGAAGCCCCTGGGTTCAAGTATTTTGACACTGCCCAAAAATTCAAAAGCAATGTTGTAACAAAACTAAACTCAAGAGATCTTTTTTCTTCTTATCAAAAGTTATCTTTCTCTTTCAACCAGGCATTAGGGCACACTTTTGTTATCCCAGCACCTGGGAGGCTGAGGAAGGAGGACTGCTGTGAGTTTGTGCACAGCCTGCTCTACAACGTGAATTCAAGGCTAGCCTGAACTACTGAGCAAGACCCTATCTCAAAAAATTTTTTAAAAATTTTCTTTTTCTTTCAAATATTACAATTAACTGATACACTGTATTTTTTAAAGTAGAACATAAAGAGTAGTATCAATGTAAAGAGTACATGGCAAAGTTATCGCAGAGTGATGTATTCATGAGACACAAAACAGTTTTAAATAGGAATGAGTAATGATGACCATATTTTGGTTTGCACAAGACCCTACAATAAATGGTATCCTCACTTTTAATTAATGATGGACTTGACTTCAGGATTCCCAATCTGACACAGACTTCTAGTGAAACATTCTGGAATATTTCAGTCTTAAAAATAGACAATGTAATTCCAAGTGTGCTTTTTATAATAGTGACTTATAAATGTTACCATTGTTCTTGGATTACTTGTATAACATACATAAACACATTCACAGTGTTTCTTCTGTACCCCCCCCAAAATAATATTGTCTACCTTTTAATCAGGGCAGCTAAGGCAAATGATATAAAGTTAAATTCTCCAGTAATTAAGGTTTATTGTGATTCATGAGCTTCTAATTTCTGGGCTGAAGATACCCAGATACCATTTTCTCCCATCTCTACTGGTGATATGTATCTCAAGTAATACCAAGATTAGTTTAAGAATTAGGTCAGAGTCATAGATCAAGTACTACAGAATTTTAGAGCTAATAAAGATTTTAATGATAAGGCTCCCAGCATTTCAAAGGAAACTGATGTCCAAGACTGTGAAAAGACTTTACAATGTCTGTTCATGGATTACACTGTCCCTGCTACATCCTTCCTTCCTTCTATGCTTCTGTACTCACATTTCCGAAACAGGGAACATGCATCATTATTTAACACATTTTCCCTGTGTAATCCATCTGTTAGAAGCAAGAAGACAACACTAGAACAATTACAAAAAGGGTTAAATACATTTGAAAAATACATCAGGGTAAGATACGAAGGCCTTGCCAATGGAGGGAACTAGACAGTATTCTGTGTTACCCAGTGGGAGCAAAGTGGCTCTGCAGTACTCCCCAGAAGAGTCCCTCCCTCCACGCAGCTGTGGGCTGGGACACTGACCTGCTGAGGCTGCTCCTTCCCCACCAAAGCAACAAGCAGGCTGCTTCCCACCGACACTGGAGATGTAAAGGTCTATCCCTAGATACGTTCCATAAGCAGCCAACACACTGGACTACTAGAGTCATAATTTATTAGTGGGAAATAATAGCTTCTAAAGAATCCACAGAGAAAATGTGTTAAATAATGATGTATGTTCCCTGTTTCTGAAACATGAGTACAGAAGCAGAGAAGAAGGAAGGATATATCAGGGACAGTGTAATCCATGTGACTAAGGGTGAGGAGGGAAACCTTTTTATACTCAAAGTGAAAATCCCTTTCTATTTTAAGGAACACTCCTTTAAAGAATTTGTCAAATGAGTCACCAAGGTTAGATCATATTCTCCTAGGACACTTACTTTTGAAAGAATAAGCTCTTAGGCTGGAGATTTAGCTCAGTGGTTCTGGCGCCTGCCTCGCAAGCGCAAGGCTGTAAATTCAATCCCAGTAAACACATACCAATGCTGGGCATGGTGACTCACACCCATCAGCCATCAATACCACACACCACAGTGCCGGGCGTGGTGTCTCACATCTGTAATCCCAGCACTCGGGAGGCAGAAGCAGGAGGATTGCTGAGTTCGAGGCTTGCTTGGGCTACGCAGTGAGCTGAGGGCCAGCCTGAACTACAAAGCGAGACCCTGTCTTAAAAAAAAAAAAAAAGGGCCGGAGGGTTAGCTCAGTGGTTCTGGCGCCTGCCTCCCAAGCCCAAGGACCTGAGTTCAATCCCTGGTAACCACATACAATGCTGGGCGTGGAGACACGCCCACCAACAATCAACACCGCATACTACAATGCCGGACATGGTGGCTCACGCCTGTAATCCCAGCACTCAGGAGACAGAGACAGGAGGAGTGCTGAGTTCACGGCGGCTTGCCTGGGCTACATAGTGAGCTCAGGGCCAGCCTGAACTACAAAGCGAGACCCTGTCTCAAAAAAAAAAAAAAAAAGGAATAAGCTCTTATTCTGGTTTTTGTTTTGGTTTGGTTTGGTTTGGTTTGGTTTAGGTGCTGGGATTTGTACCCAGGGCCTTGCACCTATTAAGCAAGTGTCTACCACTGATCTGTGCCACCAATCTAAGACTACACTTTAAAGCACTGATACAAGAAAAAACTTTAATCTGACAAGGAAGGAAAGGCCCTCTTTCTAATGTCCTTTCTGTTCTAATCAGTCCACAGAGCAGGGACAACTATAGCAGACGATAAAGAAGCCAACTTTGTGGAGATAAAATCATTCAAACATGAGTTCTCTGTCCTAAGGCTTCATATGGCAGCTTTTCTGTAGCTATTGATTTCACAAAGGCTCTGTTTTGTTCTAAGATGATGTGTCTCAAGGGTAGGGAAGGGAAAAATATGGTGCTTTAAAAACGTTTTCTGTTTTCAGGGTAAAATCATGATTGTGTATTTTAAATCAAGCTACATAACGATATGTGTGTGTAGTTGCCATTCTATTGTTTGCAGAATTAAAATATGAGTGATAATACCAAAAATTTCTAAAGTCTACCCTCCAGATGCTCTTATTAGTCAGAATGGAGGGGACATTTAATCTCTCCTACATATCTTTGAATTTCTGTTATATAAATTCTCTTTATGAAAAAAAATCTACTTGTTTCTTAAATAATTTTGTCTTATAAATAGTTGGAATAAAAGAAACCTCATTTTCCAAGTAATGAGGAAAACAGATCTTCATTTCCATATCCCAAAAGTCAACTATGTAGAAATAAATTAACAACATAAAGTGGGAGACAATCTATTTATGAAGCTACGTTGACAGCTCTGTGAAAACAAAAGTTGCTCCCTTTTCCTCAAGAGAATTTGAGGACAGATCTTTAGTAGGAAAGGAATTAGTTTAGTTTTTCGATTGGTCCCCAAATCATCATTGGAGATTGCTTAATTCAGTCTTGGGCCTGAGGCAGGGTACGTGCGCATGGGCACACACGCACACACACACACACACACACACACACACAAAGAAATCCATGCTCTTTCTGCTTGAAGGGAAACCCTGTTACTTGCCATAAACCTCAGAATAATGTTCCAACAGAGAAAGGATAGAACCATTCCTAATTCACTCCCTTCTTCAACAGCTATCTCTTAGCAATTTCTTTGTGTAAGCACTAGACTAAAGTGACAAAGACATGGTCTCTACTTTCAAATCTGGAAATCCAATAGAAGAAGAGCTACACTATTAACCACTCTATTGATTAGAATTCTTTGCACTACAAGTGACAGAAGCCAGAAGTCTATTAGGTGTGAATGTATGTAACAGGAATTTATTGGATCAAGTAACTGTATATTCTAGGTGTAGATTTTGGGTGACTAGGTGGAGCAATGTCAGGTGGTACTATCTCACTGACCACTGGTATATTCCTGGATTGATTTCACTCTCAGATGAGCTCCCACTTTATGGTGATAACATAGCCCCTGATACCTTCAGGCTTACATGATACCAGCTTAGGAACACTCTTGGAAATATTGCCATTGTCTAAGGCCTTTAGCACAAGTCCCAGAACTGATGCTAATTTGGTCTGACTGCAGTCAGATTGTAAGGCATACCCATCTTCAGTCATTACAAGGATAGAATATGCTATTTACACAGGGAGATAGACCCAAAGTGTGAGAGGGATGGTTTCTCTAAAAGATAAGCTCCTTGTTAAGTAAGTAAGGAAGAAAATGTAAGACTTGTTGGAATAGGTAGACTAAGAGTCTACAGTGAGGTTTTAATTACTACCAAATGACAACTGCTGAATTTACCTTTCCAGGATAGACCTACCTTCTGAAACCCAGGGCTCAGCTTCCTACCTGATATCTCCTATCTATCTATCTATCTATCTATCTATCTATCTATCTATCTATCTATCTATCTATCTATCTGTCTGTCTGTCTGTCTGTCTGTCTGTCTGTCTGTCTGTCTGTCTGTCTGTCTGTCTGTCTAGACAGAATCTCACTTTGTAGTTCAGGCTGGCACTGAACTCACAGCAATCTTCCTGTTTCTGCCCCTGACTGTTGGGATTACAGGCATGAACCACAAGGCCCAGCATTGTGGTATATGGTACCAGGGATGGAACTTAGGACCTTGTGCTTGCCAGGCAGATACCAGAACCACTGAGCTAAATCCCTGGCCTGCACCTCCAAATTATTATCATTAAATAAACTTAATTTTAATTATTAAATGAAACCAACTTGGCCCACATTTGTTATTATAATTACCCTTCAAGGAGTTTTAACCTTAGTCTTCTTCCCTCTCAGCTGATGGGAACTCTGCCCTTACAAATCCTCAGATTGAATGTGCTATTCTTTTCTGCACCCCCCACGCTGAATCTGACAGCCACTTCTCATCACCTCCACTGCCACCACCATCCCACCCACCAGCATCTCTGGCACTGATTTGTGCAATGCCCATAGCCCACTTCCATCCTTGCCCCTCTGGAGTTGATTTGAAGCTCTACAGCTGGAGCAATCCTTATAAAATCTGAGTCATCTCGTCCTTTTCTGCTTGAAACTCTCCAGTGACTCACTGTATTCAGATGAATCCAAGTCTTCCATCACACAGACCCTGATTATCTCTCCCCAACTACTGACCTCCTCATCTGACCTCTAGTATACTCCCCTTTCCTCTTTCTACCCAAGTCACAAGGACCATTTTTCTGTGCCATAAATGTTCATGAGTATATTGTTGTGTTGGAGTCTCTTTTCTGAATGTTCCCATTGCCTAGGACACCCTTCTGCCTAGAAATTTAATGGCATGAAGTCCTTCCTTCCAAGTCTTTGCTTGTATTTTACTTTCAATTTAAAAGTACAACCACCATTACAGACAGAAATCCTGATTCTGCTTCTCTGTTTTTTTTGCTCCTTTTAGTTTAAATTTTTTTCTTCATAGTTCTTCTAAAACACTATAGACACTATCTACTTGCCTCATCTATCCATTATTGCCTGTCTCTCAATGTGTGAAAATATTTTAAAATTTGTTCATTGATCCATCTGATGTGCCTAAGCTTGTATCTGCCACAGTTGATACTCAGCAAGTACTTGTGAAATAAATGAAGATGGAATTCCTTCAAATCAATGTTAGCTCCTTTACCCTTCATATCTGCTTACAAAAAATGATAAACAAAATCAGCCTCTGTCCTAGGAACTCCTCACATTTTCCATAGTTAGGCCTCAGCATTATTTCTGTTTGAACCAGATAGGGATGTCATGCACAGACACAGATGAAACCCTATCCTTAGCAAGGACAGCTCCAAGACCTAAGGTGTCAAAGTTCTTTGGACAGGAAGTAAGAGAAAATCCAAATAAAAGTGGATAAACAAGTGGGGTGGAGTGAGGAAGAAGAATGTGAAATCCCAAAGTTACATTGATTTCAGGTCTAGCTTTATCTAAGTACATACACAATATCACCAAGCAGTGAGGCATGGTGGCATACACCTGTAATCCCAGCACTCCAAAGGCTGAGAGAAGATGATTGCCATGAGTTTGAGGCAAGATTTAGCTATGCAGTGGGTTCAAGGCCAGCCTGAACTGCAAATAGAGATCCTGTCTCAGAAAACAAAATAAAACAAAAAATCAGATTTTTCTACATCAGTGAGCTCCCACTTTTTCTGATTTGGTGTCATTTCCAAGCAGACTTTCCCCAGACATGGCCTCCATCATTTCTACACCTATATGTTTTCACACTGGCCATCCTAACAGAAAACATATCTTTGACAGTCATGCCAAGATAAGTTCCATGCCTGTTTCTCCTTGGCCTGACTTGTGTTCTCTCCCCTAAACAAATAACCATGACCGGAGAACAGGCATCTCTTGTCTAGTCTTCAGTCTTTCTCTGTTCACTCCTGGAACAAAAAAACAGGGGAGATTTCAAAGGTCTGTAGATATAGAAAAAGAATGATTTCCCACAATAAAAACTGGGGAGCAGGAGGGAAATGGATACCTAGCAGACTTCAAAAGTGTGTTTCCCAGAGCTTTGTAGGTGAGAGTTTTATTTATTTTAGGAATATGTTAAAAAGCAAAGACCAAAAGTTATTTCTCTTCACTTAAAATATTCCTATAATTTTCATTGTCATGGTTGAAGAAAAAAAATTTTTTTCCAAATAATCCTAGACATTGCTGAGTCCTGTATTACCTTCCCTGTTAGCAGATGTGTAGTATTTCCTTGGTCCACACACAGGCAAAAATTGAGGCAAGGTCCTTCTTAACCTCCTTCACCCTTCCACTTCGGTGCCCCATCAAATGGCATCATCTTGGACACTCTGTTTCCAGGTCTTTCACCCAACCCACACAGGAGCCCCAAGGCTGCCACTATCCTAATCAGTTCCATGAGAAACCTCACCCCTTCCTGCTGGCAGCTGTGGCCATAAAAAGCCAATGGAAATGCTCTGGAAGGACTGGGAACTTCAGATCCTATCTCAAAGATCTAGAACTATCTCAGAAGCCTCCATCTTGCTCCCCAGAAAGACGTCTGAAACCAAACAATAAAATCCATAAGTAGCAACTTGGGTTTTTTTTTTTGGTTATATTTAGACAAAAAGTTACATCTAGATTGGGGAGAGCAGTCCCAAAGCTAGAAGTCAATGCAGTGATCACCCATTCCAGACCTATACTTTGTTCAGAAGGAAAGAGATGGGAAGGCAACTGGCAGCAGTATAGATGGCATTCCCCATTGCTACTCAGAATGCACACTTAGTGGTGACTGAGACCAGCAGCAGGCCTAGAAGGGAAACTTAAGGAGAAATCATGTCTCCCAACTAGGTTTCTACCCAGTGTTGCCCTACAATCTTATTTTATTGTTTTATGAATTCATCTATTCCCCCAGAAAATTTTGTTGATGCCTATCATGTACCAGGTACAAGGCAGGTCTTGTCTGAAAAGATCCTGTCCTCTCTGTTCGGGCACTCAATTTAATTGGGGAGATAGGTAGGTACTGGACTGCACCCAGTGGTTCAGTAGTATAGATGACACTGACAGAAGAGACCGGGGAAGGAGAGCGTAGAAGAGAAGCTCCTAATCCAATCCAGTGGCTGCAGGAGAACAGATGAGAGTAGAGTCTCATAGAAGTCTCTGTGGATGAAATAAAAGTGAGTCCTAATGAACAAGGTGGGAAAAAAGGGCAACACAAGAGTGAAAAGAAAAAAACCACCCCAGCAAAAGAAAGACTGCAAAATCGAGGCAGCCAAGATGTAACTTGTGACTAGAGAAATAGTGACTATAGAACTTAATGGAAATCAGATCATGTAGAATCTTTTTAGGGCAAATTAATGACTTGGGGATGTCAAGTAGAGAACTATCAACACATTCTTTGCAAGGTAGTGTGTGATCTACTTTTGATTCTTGATAGGTCAATCTGGCAACTGTACATTTTAAAAGAACAAGATAAGTCAAAGAGAAAAACGGGTGAAAAATTACTGCAAGGGAAGATAGGAAGCAATGCATTTGAAAATATTTAGGAAGTAAAATCAGAAACTGATTGGGTGTAAACATTAAAAAAAGGGTAAAACAGAGGCAAGCATCTGTTTACCAGCTGGTAAGTGCAAAAAGCAGAAGTGTGGCTGAGCCACTGCCATGGAGACCAAGGTCAGAGCAGCAGCTGAGACAGTCTGCACTTCTGGGGTGGCACAGATGCTGGTGCTTTCCATGGGCTATATGGCTACTGTGCAAAGCAGGTACATTCAAGCCATCTCCGTGGAAACCACCTTAAAAAGCCACCCAGACTGAACACCTTGATTTGACCTTTACACTCTATACATACAACAAACCACCACAGCTGACCCCATAAACATGCAGTTATTTTATGTCCTCCAAAAGAGAATCTTAGGAGATACAACTATGGGATACACTGCCAAAAGCAAGAGTTGAGTGGGCTGTACCCAGGCATCAGCAATAGAATATGTCACACACATCACTCTGGAAATTCCCACAAGAGGACTTCCAAAGAACATGCAATGTCCCAAGACAGAATCAGTGGTGTTAACCTAAACAGACAGTAACAGCACTAGTTGGGGGAACCCAACTGTTGTTTCTCTGCATCTCACTGAGAAAGGCTGAGAAACAAAAGACCCTTAGGACACTGCAGTTCCCCTGAATGTGACTAATGTATCAATATCAGAGTAGACTGAATCTTTTTTTTTTTTTTTTGCTTTTTGAGACAGGGTCTCGCTTTGTAGTTCAGGCTGGCCCTGAGCTCACTATGGTGCCCAGGCAAGCTGCCGCGAACTCAGCAATCCTCCTGTCCCTGCCTCCCGAGTGCTGGGATGACAGGCGTGAGCTACCATGTCCGGCATTGTAGTATGCGGTGTTGATTGTTGGTGGGCGTGTCTCCACACCCAGCATTATATGTGGTTACCGGGGGTCAAACTCAGGACCTTGCGCTTGCGAGGCAGGCGCCAGAACCACTGAGCTAACCCTCCGGCCCTAGACTGAATCTTTTTAAAACCAGAAAATGAGTTGTAATTCCCTAAAGAATGACTTTACATAGCTGAGCATGATTAGAGTAGAATATACCCAACAACTTGTTTAACACTGAGGAGGTAAAAGCCAAGCGTCATGGTTCACATTAATGTTTACAGAAAAATAAAGCAAATTTCTATTGTCTTGCTTCTTGAGCTTGTTCCATCAAATTCATTGCATCCTCTAAAACAGTTATAATAACATCTCGAGTATGGCAAGACTCTTCTTTTTGTTTTTTTTAGTTTTTTGAGACAGGGACTCATTTTGTAGTTGAGGCTGGCTCTGAACTCACTACATAACCCAGGCAAGCCTCAAACTCATGGCAATCCTCCTGCCTCTGCCTCCTGAGTGCTAGGATTACAGGTGTGTGAGCCATCACGCTCAGCTGTTTGTTTTGTTTTTGAGACATGATCTCCCTAGGTAGCCCATGCCAGCTTCCAGCTTAATTTCCTGTGTAATATATATGCATATATTTTTTTACCTCTTCATATCTATATATAAATATTACAATCATATTGATTATGATAACTTATTTTATTTGGCCCTGTCAAATCTAATTGGGTCATCAGCACTTTTACCTCTTAAGCAAATAATAGTTTGTCTCAGAGTAGAAGTGTCATCTTTGTTTTCTGGTTTGCTCATGCTTGCATTTAGCATAAACTTCACAGCAATCTGCTTAATTTACTTGCTCATTGTGTAAGGGTTAGTCTAGTTAAAATTAGGCATAGTAAGTCATGAATGCTATTAAAATAATACAAGTAAATTACAACACATCAGTCTCAATGCTCTGAAAGCACATGACTATGGTGCCAAGCCAGACCCTCCCCCATGTACACACTCTTGCCTAGAGACTCACCTAGACCACATGCAGCCTGTCAGTATCTGACATGCACTAAAGGCACCAGTGTTAATATGTCAATTAACTTCAGATGGAAAAAAAATGGGAGCTCTAACATTTTCTGCTTACTTCCCAAGGGGTGCTCTCTCATACAGACTGGAGTATGCTGAGTATCTGGAGACCTCTAATGAGATCCACCTTCTGCTCTGAACACCTATTATAGAATCTCTCAGGCAGGCAGGGGCTTGACCTTCACTCTTTAACCCCTTCAAGGTCCTTTTGTCTTAGGAGATTCCAGGATGGTCAGGAGACAGACTGCATGGCAGCTTTTCCTTTTTTTAACCTTGAAACACAAAACTCCAATTCTTTTCCCTGGCTTGGAAAATTAAGAGTGGTGAGAAGGATCTGTCTGTCACTGGTCTGTGAATCTGCCTTTCAAAGGGCCATAGATGTTCAACAATAAAGCTGACCTCTGGGCTTGCACAGCATGCAAAAGCGGTACTCCTTAGGAGCACTCAGAAGACAGAAGCCAGACAAAAGTCCAGTCTAGGGAATGATTGCTTATTTATTATTCTTATTAAGCAAACAGCAAGAATTTTAGTGAGGTTGTGATCTAAAGGAAGCTATTCAATGGCACAAAAGTACTTCTCCTAAACTGTTTCCTTAAAAGTTTATGATCTCATATGTATGATCTTCTTGATCTTATGTTCACTGTTTCTCGCAGATATTTCTGTCTACTGATTTCCTAAGGTTTTCATTCATAATTTTTCCCACCCTGAAACACCACTATTGTTGTGGTCCTTTCTATGATATCTTTTTGCTAGGAGTCTAAGTAATATTCTATATAGCCCAGCTAGCCTTCAAAGTCTTCCTCCTCTATTCCCAATTCTTTAGGATATTTCTGCAAATTTATATATAAATATAAATATAATATATAATATATAATATAAATATATAATATAAAATATTGTATATTATATATATGCTATTTCCCCATAGGAAGGTGTATTTTTCATTCTGGACCCAGATATATATCTGTTTTACTTAATCCTTCCACTGGTATACAATATATCGTATTACATTAAATATACGTCAAACTTGCGTTTGTTTCATACATGTAGCTGTTTCATACTTTTTGTGGATGCATGTAAAAAAGAATTCTGGAATAACAAAAATAATTAATGGAAGAGTAAAAAGAAATAATAAATAACTTTGATATAACAAATTAGTGGGTATTCTTGTGAAATAAAAAGAGGTTTAAAAAAAGCAAGGATAATGTGCAATTTTGGCAAATTCCATCATATTTACACATGTAGTATGAATTCTAATCAACTTTTTCTTTAACCCCATTTGGGTAACAAATGCTATTTCCAGTTTAGTGTTAGAAGAAAAATGCATATGAAATAAGATAGTATGAGTGTGTGTAAGTGCACATGTACTCTATTTTGCTGTAGAAAAAATGTCTGATAGTCTTTCCCATCATTACCACCTTATCCCATGCTCACCAATATCTCTCTGAGGGCTGAAATAATAATTGTCAGCCACTGTATCCAAATCAAAAGTTTCCCAATATTTAATCCACTCATAACAAGTAGAATTTGCTAGATACCTATAGCATGATGTTTGTTATATTGATTTCAATAAACATGTTTTTTGTAGCCATCTGGTGAACTGCTATTTGTCATCTTGTACGTAGCAATCAAACCATGGATTATTTTTAAATTTGAAAGCTTATTTTGTTAACATGAACCAAAAAACAGAATATGCAAACTCAAGTTCTTGGGGACAAATTGTATTACAAATGTTAATTAGTTTCTACAACTTCATTCCAGAGTGTGAATGCATAATATACTTTAATGTAGTTAATTCTTCTACACCTATCAATTTCTTTTCTTTTTTTTTTTTGAGACAGGGTCTTGCTTTGTAGTTCAGGCTGGCCCTGAGTTCACTATGTAGCCCAGGCAAGCCTTGAATTCAGCAATCCTCCTGTCTCTGCCTCCCCGAGTGCTGGGATTAAAGGCATGAGCCACCACACCTGGCACCTATCAATTTCTCTTTGAAGAATCAGAAGAATGAGAGGTTTAAAATATTATATCTAGCCGGGCGTGGTGGCTCACGTATGTAATCCCAGCACTCCGGAGGCAGAGACAGGAGGATTGCTGAGTTTGAGGCTTCCCTGGGCTACATAGTGAGCTCAGGGCCAGCCTGAACTACAAAGCGAGGCTCTGTCTCAAAAAAAAAAAAATTATATCTAGCCGGGCGTGGTGGCTCACGCCTGTCATCCCAGCACTCGGGAGGCAGAGACAGGAGGGTTGCTGAGTTTGAGGCTTCCCTGGGCTACATAGTGAGCTCAGAGCCAGCCTGAACTACAAAGCGAGACCCTGTCTCAAAAAAATTAAAAATAAAAAAAATATTATATCTAGATTACTCCAATAAAAGAATATATCTGAAGAACAGAAACTCTATTTTTAAAGACAGGAAATCCTGTTTTTCTAGAATCCTTTTCTCTCTTGTTTGATTTTGTATTGGAAGAGTCCAACCCAGTAAAAGGACTGCAAAATTCCTTTTACCACTGAAATGGAGCCATGTAGTGGAGCTCTGGTGCCCACCATCATCCTCATTGTCCAGCTACAGAGCAAGGGCTATAAATGGCTCCCAACTGCTCTCTTTCTGAGAATTGCCCTCAGCCAAACAGGAACCATTTGACCCAGAAGCCTGTGGCTTCCACTTCCTACAGCCCCCAGTCAGTGACTAACTGTCATTAGGGTACCAAAGGCCAGTTCCCTTGCCTCAAAGGGACATAATTTTGTGGTGTAATTTGTGTTTCAGATCTCTCATGGGATCTGGCTGAAGGCAGTCTCCAGCTGAGGCCACATCCTTGTTTAGCTCCTTTCCTTCCCCTGTCACGCTTCTGGTTCTTCCCTTCACTGGGGAACAATTCCTCAATAAATCATCCAAATTAGAATCTCTAACCCAAATTAGAATCTCTGACCTAGAGAATATCTGACCCAGAGATTCTTATTTAGACAATTAAACAAGAGATTTCTCAAAAAAAAAAAAAATTCTTCCCTAGGCCACCTGAGTTATACCTCAGAAAACGGTTGCCCTTAGTATTCTATGTACAACATATAAAAACTTCTTTAATAGCTATAATATTATTTAATAAGTATAACCTTGATCTGTAACATTTACTATCTGTAGTAATAATATATAGCAATATATAATATAATATTTCATATATATGACATCAAAGGACCATCTGGAGAAACTTTTTACTCTATTTTTTTTTTAGCAAAGGAAAAAATTGTTCATGGGTAGGGGGGTGTGGTCAATAGTAGAACACTTACCTAGAGGCCCTCAGCTCAATCTCCAGCCCTGCAATAAATTAAAAATACATAAATAAGGAAGCAAAATATTTCAGATATATTCAGAAGCAAGAAAGATGGACCCATTAAAAATATTCTCACTTGAGTAGCAATTAGATTATATATAAGAGCAAGAATTTTGTTTCTACCATAAGATTTAAGGCAGGCACCGGAACCACTGAGCCAACCCTCCGGCCTCTCTACCATAAGATTTAAAAATATATTGCTGCAAAATTTTTAGGCGACCAGAGTTGTTTCTTAAGCCACACTTCAGCCTGTTAATAGCTTCTAGAAGTATACTAGCTGTATGGAACACTTTAATATAGTGAGAGAATGTGATCAAGCCAGAAAAAACAGGATGATAATTAATTACTTGGACCTAAATTCTCAATGTTGTTTTAATGGCTTAGCTCTCCTCTGAGCTGTCAAGTCCCTTTACAGAAGGAAAGAAGTATCTGTAGCTAACTCTCAATTTTTTTAGCTTGATAGGCCTAACAATTCCATAAATATTGAGTGTTTCTATGTGCAAAACACTTCATTAGCTGCTACATAGAACACAGAGGAATAACCAGGATTCTAGAATAGCAGAGATACACACAAAACCAGATAGCTGTATTCGGTTTCAGAATATGCTGTGAAGAATGGTGACCCATGTCACTTTGGGAACACATCTATCCTTTCTGCTTTTCTCACTTCTCTGTTCTCTGTTCCATTTTCTATTGGATATTACTTTGTTTTATTTCACCTTGTCAGCTAAATCATAGATAAGTATCACTTCGTAAAAGATATGCGTGGCAGCCTAAACTCCTACTTCCTCTCTGTGATGTCCTATTGAACCCCCTTCCTTTTATATTTTTCTAGAGAAAATAAATAGAAATTAGGCTATTTTGTTTAAAAATATATTGTGCATTGTCTAGCTCAGATGAAGCACTTGCTAGACTAGCTAGAATGAAAATCACTGATTTACAATAAAGCCAGAGAGTTCTTCCAACCTTCCTAAACTTAGCAACTGTCAAAGATGGATCAAGAATATTGGCAAGATAAGTGAGCTTAGGTAATGGTCCTTTTCACAGCAATCTTGTGAGTCTACCCTCAGAGAAAACTGAAGTTCAGAGAAGTTAACAATTTATATTCACTCACAGTGCTTTAGGAGAAAAGCCAGGGCTTGAACGCAACTCCCTTAGCTCTCAGCTTTTACTCCAGGCCTGCCTCCATTAAGCTGACAGCACTGGATTCCACAGAGGGATTTTTCTCCCATCCCCATTCCACTTCAGCCACTACCTAAATCATTAGTGATTGTCCTTCAGTTGTGTGGAACATGCCTGTAATCTCAGTGTTTTACCTTCTATTTTGTCCAAGTCTTTTGAAGATTAGATAGAATATAGATTGTCACCTGACAGACAGTAATTAACTATCTTTTTTCTCTCCACTTTGCAGGCAATGATGCTGTAAGAAATGTATTTTACTGACCCAACTGGTTAGAAGAAACTATTAGATACAAGAAGAAGAAATGATACAAAGCATATCTTGCTAGGACTCACATATTATTTTTTAAATACTCTACTACACTACAGGACGATGGGCAAGAAAGTAGCCATAGATGACAGGGAAATTAGTAGATGCTGTTTATTGTACATTTTATTTCTAAAAACAGGCAGCAGACTGGACTGAAACTGAAGGCAGTAGTTTGCTGATCTATGACAAAAGCTGTCTTTGCATTGTTTAAGACAACTTTTAATTTTTAACATTTTATAATAGGTGATTTCAACCATGTACAAAAGCTGGGAAAGAAAACCCAGAATAATGAAGTCTCATGTATTCATCATACCCTCCATTATCAATTTAGGGCCAGTCATGTATCATCTACTCTTATCTAATTACTGGAGGCTAGGGGCAAATTCATTCCAATGCTACCTCTCCCATTTACAGGGTTATCTAATCTCTCTATGCTTTGGATTGATTGCCTCTACAAAGGGATAATAACAGTAAGTATCCCACTGAGCTAATCTGAAGATTAAATAGGTCAAATACATATAAAGTACTTAAAATACTGTTTTGGTCATAGATTATTATCTACAATTATTATTTAGAACCAGCAATGTTAACTGTTTTGTAACAAAATCAGTAACAGAATGGTTAGATACAAACATGCTATAAATTGTGGTTTTGGGGAAAGCTTGCAGTCATTATTTTAAGAACCATAAGATAAAGAAACAAGTGGGACAAAATTTTCCTTTTCAAGTTACGAAAGTGGTCACATGAATACTGTGAGCTGAACAGGGTTGTTCCAATATCCACAAGACTCAGTAAGACAATTGTTCAACCATGGCCATTCCTCTGGATTCACAGTTTACTACAGTTTTTTCAACTTATGTGACCATCTCAGACACCAGCCTCTTGCTTTTGAAGTACACTTCATACATAATTTCATACTGACCCAGGCGAGAAATGCAGTCCTTTCTTCAAATTACACTCACTCCCATGGAGCATTAATGAAATTAATGAGCTTTGCAGGCAATTTAGGGGAAAGAGGTTTCCCTAGGATCAGTGAAAACCACCTCCTGTGCTCACAGGGATACAGTCATCCTTGGATATCCTTTGACTCAGTGCTGTCCAATAGAACTTTCTATGATGATGGAAATATTCTATTTCTGCACTGTCTGATTTAGACATCATTAGCCACATATGGCTTCCAAACACTGAAAACATGGTCAGTGTAATCGAGAAACTGAATTTTAACTTTTTTTGATTTTTAAATGACATAGCCTTATTTATAGTACATCTCTGGTTCCCTTGCTGGGTCCTCATGAGATATATACTGAACAGAGTCCTGGACTCTCTCCTTCTTTCTCAGTCTTCGGATCACCTTTTCATGCTTTCCCTTAATTTATGCCAAGCAATTTATTCTCTTATAGCAGTGCCTTACCTTCTGCTGGTAGCCATGGGAATCTCAGCCAAATGATTTCTATTTACTATGTGATTCTTAGTATAATATCTAATCTTTGTTACTAAGATTCATTGTCTCTACAATGAGTATAAAAAGCAGGACATGGAAGCCCCTGCTGTAATCCTAGCACTCCAGAAGGCTGAAGCAAGGACTGCAAGCAAGTTAAACCCAATCTGGACAATTTAATAACTTAGCAAGACTTGTCTCAAAATTTACAAGAGATGGCCAGGCCTGGTGGCTCATGCCTATAATCCCAGCACTTGGGAGGCAGAGGTGGGAGGACTGCTGTGAGTTCAAGTCTCACCTGGGCTACATAGACCAGTCTGAACTACAAAGTGAGACCCTGTCTCAAAAAACTAACAAAAAAAATTACAAGAGATGTAGCTCAGTGCCCTGGGTCTACCCCTCAGTACCACAACCAATCAGTCAATAAAATAACTATCTCATTGAGTAACTCTGAGAATTAAGTAAGTTTATATATGCACACAGACTAAGGTTCCAAGTGAACTTAACAGGTTATCCCTAAAAGGATACCTAGAAGGAATTCTGACAAACTGTTAAGAAATAAAATTTTTACCTTGCTACATAATAGGCACACTGGGGAATGCAGGAGCAATTGGCAACATGTGACTATTTAATTTTAATTAATAAAATTAAAGTTCAGGACAGCCGAGTTGGCTGCTCTGGGCGCCATTCTGTCCCTGGCGGCGGCAGCGGCAGAAGCAGACTGAGGCCTGCACACCGGCCCACTCCACCCCGAGCGGCACAGATGACTCAGCTGCTCTGGGCACCATTCTGTTCCTGGCGGTGGTGGCGGCGAACTGAGGCCTGCACAACGGCCTGCTCCACCCCAAGCCAGCACAGACGACTTGGATACCCCAGGTGCCACTCGTTCCCAGCAGTAGTGGCGGAGGACTGAGGCCTGCCCACCAGCCCACTCCACCCAGGAGCCATGTAGTGAGGAGTCAGGTATGAACCCCGGGCGCCATCCCTACCACGGAGGAATAAGGCCCACCGGCCGGCCCCAAGCCCATCCCAGAGCTGCGTTGTGAGGACCCAGGTCCGAGAGGAGCAGGAGCCGGAGCCATTTCCTGCGTCCCTCCACACTGCAGCTGCGCTGAGAGACCAGGCAAGATTAAAGGGGGGGGGGGGTGCCTAGCTTCTATTTTGCCATCTACTCCTAGATCCCTCTATTCACCTTTTGACCCATACCCTCTCCTATCTTCTTGTCAGAAGCAATACCCAGAAGTAAAAGACTCCTGGCTGCCCTATTTCTTCTCCTATACTACTATAAAAAGGTGTACAAAGTCTCCAACGGTCTTATAGCATACAGTTGGTACTGTGTTATATATGCCCTTTTATCCTCTATTACCCGCTGGCATATATGAGGTTCTAGAGTATGTATAGGTGATCTTCACAAATCTGCTAACCCTATTTCACTCTCCTGTCCCCCTACCTGCCTGATTCCCCAGTGACCTCTTATTGCCAAAGGGTTCGGTGGGTGCATTTATGATCTACATGTTGTATAAACATTGCTGATTAATTCTAAATTTTGGCATAGGGACACAGAGGTAACTCATAAGCTCAAAGTCTCCAGAATAGGATTTAACAAAACTTTTCATTTTATTTACTGTGTTAAATACTGATATTGGTATTGATTGTATTATGGTAACAAACATGATGTGATTGTTCTGCTCAAATACCTCCCATGATGTGTCAGAACTGAGAACTCTCAAGGGTCATTACACATTCAAGGAGGACACCCCAGGAAGGTGCCACATCCAAAGAGCCCCAGATAATAGAAAGAAAGAGACCTGCAACAAACATTGCCCTGTCATCAGGCAAAGAATAGCATTAGTAACAACAAAAGAGTAAAAATGAGAAAATATACAAAAAGCCAGACACAAAGATCACCACCACAGGGAAATTCAGAGAAAAGACAAATAGGGCAAACTGAAACTCAAGCACCAGGACTCTTGGAGATGGTAACTAAAGCAGATCTAGTAAAATGGAAATCAGAACTCATCTCTGAGATCAAAACAGGAATACTGTCTACAGTGAAAGACATCATTAAAGAAGAGATCAGCAAGATGATAGAATCCAAGATAGCAGAAGCAATGGAACCTTTTAAACAGCTTCAAGAAGAGCTCCAGGGAATGAAGGAGAACGAAAGCTTGCGCAGTAGGATGAATGAAGCAGAGAACCGAATCTCAGACCTACAGGACAGCACAGCAGCCAACGAGCAGGAAAGGTATAATCTATGGAAAAGAGCAAGGGACCATGAGAAATCAATTCAACAGCTTCTAGATGACTCAAAGAAAAATAATAGACTGATTGGAGTCACTGAGGAAGCAGGAGACAGTGTAAAAGACATAAAAAAGCTATTGTCAGAGATAACAACAGAAAACTTCACAGGAAAAGAAATAGACATACAGATAAATGAGGCCTATCGGACTCCAAAATACCATGACATAAAAATATCTACACCTAGACATATAATTATCAAGTTTCCAGATGCACAACAAAAGAATGAAATACTGAAAGCAGTGAGAGAAAGGAAGAAAATCACCTACAAAGGGAAGCCCATTAGGATCACAGCAGACTTTTCAACACAAACACTCAACGCAAGGAGAGCCTGGAGGGAAGTATTTCAAGCATTGCAGGAAAACAACCTCCAACCTAGACTGTTGTATCCTGCAAAACTATCTTTCAGAATAGATG